>JAQIXS010002535.1:0-22317 GCA_034700785.1 Rossiulus vilnensis
GACTATATATTTTTTTAAATTTGCTAACGGCTATATTAATGTCCATTTCTAGACCATTTTCACAAAAACGCTTATTAAAATGTATTTTTTGTTGTCTATTCCAAAACACGTGTTTTTAAAAGAATTTTTCTTATGAAAACATTTGATATAATACTTTATTGATTATTTATATGGTAAATTTGAAAACAACATTATGCAACACTTCTAAGCAAATAAAACACCCACCTAAAGATATAAAAACAAATGCATTTTTTTCAGCAAGTAAATATCCAATTTGAAATCGGAAATGCGAACAATTTGAAGCATTTTCAAATGCATCCAAATTGACTAAAATTCTTCTTGAAATGCATTGTCAGAAATTTGCATCAATTGTACAGAAAATGTATCGTTCTTCAAACAAATTATGGAAAACATTATCAAATAAACTATTTTTTAAAGGGACATGGATTAAGACATGCAGATGTCCTAAAAATACAAATGGTTTACTGTTGTTTAAAGGCTTTACAACTGAGAAATGAACAAGTAATTTTAGTCTAATTAGGCACATCTTTAGAGCAAATAAATTGGTTACAAAACGAGCTACACCGATTTTAAATCGAATATATCTACTTGCTGGATTAAATGAATTTTTAATACCTTTAGGTGGGTGAATTTCTTTTCTCACAAGTGTACTTGCACAAATATAATACGATAGATAAGCCATGGGAAATCCATCAGTAGTTTATGATGAATTTTTTTGTAATCCAGACCCGATGGGTTGGTCATTTTTGTACGGCATTTTATTGTTGATCTGTTTTAGTTGATACCTGGAGAGGAAGGTAAAGTTTCACCCCATGACACCCGCAATTTCAACCGGTGCTTTGTGCATTTCTAATTGCACTTTTTGCAACATGAAACCAACATTTGTGTTGACAGCGGTGGATTATCAGCGTGCAGTGCAAGTGAAACCCAAACTGGCATGGGTCCGTGTAATTAAGACCTGAGCGTAGTTATTATACGCGCTGTTAATTGTTGTAGCAAAGCTGAATTTTCTGCACTTTGGCTACAGGAAATGGGCCAAGCTCCAACAACTCCATTACCTTTTTATGCCTCTTTTAATAACAACGAGCCCCTATCGTCGTTTCGCCAGGAAAATCATAATTAAAAATAGCTTCTGCTTTCGGCAATTTTTTATTTCCAAGTTTTTACTGTTCTAATTACACAGAATCACACATAATCACAACAGAAGTTAAAAAGCTGATGAATATTTGGACAGAGTCTGTGCTTCGAAATGGCACAAGTAGTTCCTGAGTTTGCTTTCAAGGTAAAGCTTTGGTTTATGCCATTGCTACCCTAGGGCTCTAAACGTTTTCAGTTCTTAGGGTTCTTAATCGTTGTTGTGAAATGGAGCCCTCTAGGGGTTTTCAGAAGACTATGAACTTTTCTACGAATTATGCTTTTAAAAAGTATGATTATGAAAAACATACAGTGTATAATTAAAGATGAAACCAGCTTTAATGAATTGAAGAAATTCATCAAATATTAACATATTAAAAGCATTATTAAAATGTAAAAAATAGTAGAAAAATTATTTAAGTTAAAGATAATGTTTAATTCCCTTCAAGGATCCTTTATCTTAAAGTTGCTTTTATAAAATACATTTCTGAAATTCATCCTTTCTTATCCGTATTTATTTAAAAAAATTCGTCGATAACGTTCCCTTTATTACTATGGTTTTATTAAAAATTCTGTATTAGCAATTCGCTTTTTTTATACATTTGGATAAAAATTGCTCTGGCAGATGAAAGAGGGATTCGATATCCAAGAGATGCCTAGGGCTTACCCACGATGATATTGCAGAAATGGAAAATGTATAAAAATATGTATTTTTTTGGATTCCTGGGCAACAGCTAGGCCCTACTGTATAAACACTGTAGCATCTGGAGACTTTTAGACCCTTTCTTAGGGTATTCTTGCTTTAATCTTTCTTTAGATTACGTTGTTGTTTAGGAAAAAAGAATTGCAAAGATTTCACTACAGCGCGACTTTTAATGAGATAACTTCATTTGGAGAAGTAACGCCTGAATTGCAAAGCCCTCCCACAATCTGAATAACGTGTTAATTAATTCATTAACAATTCATTACGTTTCCTGATTCGATTTCTTGGTGAAAACTTCGCAGACATCATTAGATTTTTACGTCCAAACTTAGTTATGCGTAAGGTATGAAAACGTTCCCTTAAGATTTAAACTATGGGGAATAGTCATAAAGTAGCCTTACTTTCCTTTTTTAAAATTTAGATCAGCAAATTTGAGAATGCTAAGGCAAAATCATGCAAAAACATTACACATTTTTGCTTTAAATACTTATTATAATTGCTAAATGTATTTCTTCCAGTGTAAAAATGAAAGTCCACTAGGGTCTGAGTTACGTTTTATTATAAAACGGAATTATTTATTAATTTATTATATTTATTCATATAGTTTATAAAAAGCAATACATTTAGCAATTATAAGATATTTCAGCAAAAATGTGTAATTTTTTTTGCATGATGAGCATTTTGTTGTTTTTTGTATTATATTTTTTGTATTGCATTGTATTATATTACCTTGATCTCCTACCAGCATAGTGTGTTTGGTGTACTTCATGACATATCTGGCCACTGATATGGCGTGCTTGACTCTTCGTAAAGATGCAACTGCCCCAATGGCGCGAGTGGGGCTATAAAAGAATTTAAAGAAATGCAACTGTCATTTACGTTTCAGTAAATCATTTTATTCAATTAAAGTTATCACAGATGAGGTACATATGCAAGGATCAACTGATTCATAGTTTCAAGACACATATGTCTTCCAGGTGACATTAATTTATTTTGAGAAAAATCATTTTGGATAAGAAAAGGACGAAAAACTGTTAAGGACTGTTAAGGACAACCATGTTAACAGATGACGTCGATTAACATCTGTCATTTAACAAATCTGACATTTTTTGTAAAGAAAATAATCCACACAGCAAATGACATTTATGAATATTGACACTTGTTTAGAAGAATACATGTATATTCATGGTTGGTTTTTAATGACGTAATTTGAAAGCGTTGTTACAAACCGCCCCTTTTGTGACTAGTTTTACACAATTTGTAATTAAATGACTGATTAGTCATAAAAATTACAAATTTATATTTACATGTACATACTACTTAGAGCAGTGCTGGTTATTAAAGACAAGTTTTACTGCATTTAAATGTTCCACTCTCATTCAAAACAATTTGACGTCCAAATTTGCTGACCTCAACCTACACCTCGCATCCAATTTATGCGAACCCAACACATCCCACCCTCCAATCTTGTACGTTCTTTATGAACGATCCCTAATAGTACTGGCTATGCTAAGTAAGCATAGCTATTTTTCAAAGAATGCATTCAGAGCACATTTTCAAATAAATGCGTGGGTGGTGGGAGGGTCAAGTCACACGGTCAGATGAATTGTAGTCCCGATAGAGATATTTCCAAAGTCATAAAAACTATATTTTTTTTTCTCATAATTTCTCAAATTCTTTGAACATAAGGCGTTGCTCACCAATCCATAGCGTGCCAAACCACTTTGCATATTTATGCAATTCCTCCAATTGCTTTTCAATTCACGTTTGGAGTTCGTCCTTACTTCATTTATATTTTGATACGGTTTATTACCTATGCATGCAAAGGACCGAATTGAAACTGCAAGGAGGAACTGGTGCAGGTGCATTTATATATTTTTCATGCATTTAAAGCACCTAAGCAACTCATTATAAAAACCTATCATTTTTCTCCTCTCGACTTCCTCTTCGCAAATCTGATTAAAGTTAGTCCCTGTTTCGTGAGAACTGTGCTCAAACGGACCAAATTCCTCAGTGTCATTATTTATTTAACTGTTACAACGCTTTGGGGAGCACACCCTTTTAGTGTAAATCGGCTGTAGCGAAATTTAAGGGTACAGATATTTCTTTTTCCCACTTTGATACAGTAATCTGGAGAACATGTCCCCTTCCTATCTTTGGTACGTGTAAGAAGTGCTGAGCACGGATAAATCGATGCTTATCATGGGGATAAAGCGCAGGTATAGGGGCAGATGCACTACCTGAAAAGTGCAGAAATACTGGCCGGCAAAAACGAAAACGTTCCTTGCTGGTTTGCGAATAAGGCCGCTGGATGGCGCTACCGACTAGAACCTTTTAGAAATGGCTTATCGTGATAGTGACAATATGAAATTTCTCTGGATAGGAAACGAACTTTCTGATTGAAGATTGTAAAATTTAATCTTTTATTTATGAGAACATTAAAGGAAAAATCTGAGAAACCCATTTGAATTGTTACTCATGCTACTGCGTCATAAACTGCAAAAAAGGTTTTTCAACTTAAAGAGAAAACCTATATTTTTAGCTTGTTTCAGATAATTTGCTACAATGTTGAGGCACAAAATATCGTATAGTTCAAGTTTTATATAAAAACAGTATTAAAAAATAAAACGTTTGCTATTGGTTATCCGAATTTTTCCATAAAAGCAATCCAAGATAGCTGCCGTTCTAAATGACAGTGACGGTTATTTCTTAAACTGCAAAATGAGTAAATCCTATTCAGAATGATAAATGATAATGTAAATTTGCTGACATCCATTGTCTTTAATTACTTAAATTGCAATCAATCACCCTTTAAGGACGAAAATTTCATGTAGACTTGATGCTCATTAACATCCAGACTGAAAAAATTAAATGTGGATCATACTTGGACATAAATGATTTGTTCCACATATGGTTAGTCCAGGTTATGAGCAATATACAGACAAATCCGTAGCCGTATATGCCTATATACTGTTTATGTAAGTCAAAGAAATTTCATACATCTACATATCAACATATTCCATGACAACATATTTACTGATATGGGCATATATATATATATATCTTCCCTACCTGCAAAATATGCAATAATACAAGTGACATGTATTGAAGTAAAAATATTTACAGTGACTTGTAATACATTTACTTAACCCATTTGCAAATCAAAAGTATTTAGATTTAGACAATATTTATTTTGAAAATACATTTAATAGTGAAATGATTTAGAATGCTCTTTCTAATACATTTAGTATTGCAATATTCTAGAATGCATTTTGAAATGCATCTCAAAATACATTTTAAATTATACGTGTATATCTCACTTTGAATCTCACTTGTCTTTAATAGAAAATCAAATATTTTTCAGATATTGCTAATTATGGAGTCATAGATGGCTTTATATAATGAAGTTCAATAACACATTTTATACATGTGGCCATGCATTGAGGTATATTTGGCTTTATCTAAAGTTGCTTTGTATGGCGATGTCATGATATTGTCATGTATGTACGCATACATGGCCATATTTGGCTTATACATGGTCAGTTATGGCATTTATAACCCCCAAAATGGCCACATTCAACCTTTCCACCCTAAACTGCCCCAAAATGCTTGTTTGAGATCCTTTGCACCTTTTGGTAACCATAATTCACTACACTAAGGGTTCCATAACCAAATTCCCATGTAAGAGACCATCAATAAAGTAATAAATTGACCGTTGCTACTGGGCAATACACATTTTTTTAAAAAATTCAACGTTACATAGCACATTGCAATAATACAGCACATAATTTGAGCATCCAAAATCAAGTGTTTAAAAGAAAACCCTTCATTATTGGTTGCTCAGTATTTCTGCATACAATATGGCCGCCTGGCATGCATAATAGCATTGGCTAATATCGCTTGCCCTAATCCCATTTCGACGCCCATCCTGCTCGAAACCTATCATAATATTGGATAATGACGTTTACTAATGAGTCTCTCCTGGATTAATCTTCCCATGATTGATTTATAAATGATGTGCTTGAGCACTTCAACGTGCATCAACAGAGAGAGTGGGAGCTTGTGTATATTAGTAAAGGCAGTGAAGCCTATTTTCACTCCAGGGTCGATATTTTATTAAGACATTTCCAACTACTTGATTTATGCACAGCGTAGAGTTAGGCACACTTCTAGGCCTCGTAGTCGTTGCGAATTAGCAATTATTTTATTATTTATGTCGACGCTAATCGCCTTTTAATCAGCGATCTTATTCACCGAAATGACCCCTAAATTCAGCGTTGATAACCGTTTAATTCGCTGCCAAAGTATTTACTTGTTTTGTGACATAACAGCGAAAGGTATAGTCTGTTTATGCGTGAAATGTATAAGTTGTTAAAAAAATTTAAATACAATAATAACCCTTAAATAGTGTCAGGCGCAAACAGAAACTTTGAAGTATTTCCTATTTTAAGGAATGGTTTTACTGTCAAAATATATTCTGATAACTCGTTATTAGTAGAGCGTCTTCTTTATTTATCTAAAAGTGCATTAACGAATAATAAATCTGCATACTCTCAACGTTTCATACTGCATTTTGAAACGTTGCTATGTTTACGTTTCAATTTCATAAACGAAAAAAAAAATCATTTTTATTTTTCACAAGCAATCTTTTCAAATCAACCCAAAATTGCAAATATTTTCAGATCAACAACTTTGACCTACTTCATTTCACATCGTTATATTACTTGTAACTTGCCTTAGCGTAAAAAAATGATGAATTTTCAAGGATAAGTACTTCAATACAGAATGGGTGTAAAATTGTTTCTCAAAACATTTTTAAAATTTTGCTAAACTGAACCAAGTCAATAATTTAAAAATAAATGCGTTTATGCTAAATAAATGTACATGTGAATTAAAATAACATGTAGACATTTAATGTTTTACCCCACTTCTCAATGGTTGCCAAAGTTACATGGAATGCATGGAATATATTTTTATTTTTATAATGTAACTGAAGTCATTTAAAATTACTGAATTGTCCATTACGTTTTTGGCATAAATGCACTAAGTCTGTACCAATATACATGTATATATTGAACAATTTTAGTTTAATTTGCTTTTATATTTTTCTAAACCAACTAACAAAATAAATGACCTTAATGCCAAGTTAATGAATTAAGAACTTTCCATACTCTGCTGACACCTAGTAGGTGTAATTGCGTGCTAAAAGTTTACTTTCAACTTTAATAAACAATTACATTAAATGAATTTCCATTGCTGTACGATGAAACTAAAACGAGCCTCACAGATTAGAATAAGTATGAAAATGAAGATTATTTCAAAACACATCGATTTCCACTGGAAAACATGACAGTTACACGTCAGACCTGCAGCAAATGCATTCTGGGTCACTGCCTGATATTATTGCACCAAAATTAATAATCAAATTTGGTCCATGCATTTCGTGTATTTTGCGCTTTGTATTTGACATGGAAAGCTATCAGTTACTTCCTAAATTTTCAATATGCACTGCTTCGGTTAACCCCCTTCCTATTGAATGTTTTAAAATTGCAAATTAATGCACGTAGGTGATTCTTCACCGTGTTGCCAATGGTAACATGCAACTGATTAAAAATTTTGCAGCTCGCTTTTAACGGGTCATCGAGAGTTAATAAACGATATAGAGTGCATGGCAAACGCATGATTGAAGAGTCCATCAACTCACCCATCCATGATCATGGCGTCCAAAGTGGTTTCTCCTTTTTCGTCCGGATGTCCCCCATAACCGATGCTGTCTGCGCATTTTTGCTCTTCGCACTCGTTACACCCCTTCTCCAGGGCATCTAGGGAACTGCCGCCATCTTGGGTCAACACCTGCCACGCTGTTGGACAACAAATTAACGAATTTCAGTTGCAATTCGATTAACAACTTTCTGTTGATTCCATTAAGCCTCTGTAACGTTGTTTCTGGTGTTTTGATGGTTGTCTACTGGGTATGGAAGGTAGATTTAATGACTTCAGTTACTTTTCATTTAAGTAGTTAAGAATTTGATAAGAAGCGTTTTTTTGTTTAATTGCTTATAAAAGCTTTTACTGCTGCTTAATCAATACGTATTTAGAGGGTAAATTCGTCGACATTTATTATTTTGCAAAGACTTAAAAATTAATGTGTTTAAAGCATGATATTTAAATATTTTTTAAATTCATTAAAAACTTTTTTTAGAAAAAAACAACACCATATTAGTTATACGAGTTGTTAGCAAGATGTTTAAATGAGAATAAATGAGAAGCAATCTTAGCTAACAATTGTAAGTTACCAAGTTAGAATGGATATTTGAGGGTAAATGATGTTTGACACATGGTGTTTAAATGCATTTTAAACATTACAAAAATGTTATTATAGCATTTAATGGCAACTTTCAATTTTTAATATAAAAATGCGGTATCTGGAAGGCAAATTCAGTGACACTAATAAATTCTCTGTGACTTGAAAAAAACCTTTGATGTTTACACTTATTTTAATCACTGTTTCAAGTTTAAGAACATGATGACCTCATTTACATCGATTATTTCTTTTCTTCAAGTTCATTAAGAACTTGAAAAACCTTCAGAGGCTTTTATATGTATTTAAACAAGACTTTCAGTTTAATAGCAATTTTTTATATTTTTAATTGGTGATAACAGTTGATAGCATAATAAATCCAGGGACTTGGAATTTAAATTCAGTTAATTCAAGGACTAGAAAATCCTTTAATGTTAAGCAAACGCTTTTTGAAATAAGTCATCAATTCAAAAACAACCTTTTTAATTTTTAATTGATGATAACAGTTAGAAAACATAGTAAACATATTGTTGAAAACACTATTAATTAAAACAGATTTTAAAATAAATTAATAAAGCCACTTTAATGGTGTTTCAATGACTTGAATTTCATTCTATTACTGTTGAAGGGCTTTAAAGACATAATGGATGTGTAAACAGGAGACTACATGTAATTTTCTTCATAAAAAAATTACTTGTAGTATCAATTTAAAAGAAGCTTTTCTAACAGATATTGAGAAAAAAATCTTCTAATGACTGTTGAAGGACTTTACAAGTTCTATGGACCTATAGAAATCCTGAAGAGTATCTCCTAGATGAAGATAACCGATTTCCATTGTGTTTTATTCTTCAAATATTTCTCGATTTACATGCATGTAGGTGTCATGATCTTCACTTCGAAGCGTTCAATTTCCTCTAACAAATTCTGCCAAAACACTAACGTACAGGGTGTCTGTTTTCCAAAAACGTGGGATTTTCCAAGAAAAATATGGACTTTTTTTAGTTTTTCTCTTGAAAGTGACGAATGTGTTTCAGTTTGTAGCTGGTTTTGATGCCCGCTGTTTTACCAGCCTGCTAATTAAGCCCGCTGTTGAACAGATGAAATACGAGTCAGTTTTAATTTAGTTAACTCTTTGAAATCCGCTCAGCTCCACTGACTATTCCGTCGGGCCTTCTTAATTTATTTCCCATATAATGAAGGAATGAAAATTTTCGTTTACCAGGAGCAACTTCGCAGAGCATTTCGGTACAGGCATTTATTTTTCAACTGGAGAGATAAAGTGCCTTAGGACCAGCCAACATTTTATTCTCTTTTGAGATTAGTGAGAAAGAAGGTCGCTCGCATTAAAATGCACTCGTGACGAGAGTGGAATCCGTAAATAAAAGCGGCCCTGGGGGCGCCCTCGTCGTTTCTGCATCCATTTTTGCTAATTAATTCGAGACGACAACAACTGCGAAAACCCCATAATGAAAATAATAATTTGAGAGAGGGAAAGAGAAACTTAAATTCGTTAAGAAGAAGAAGAAGAAGAAGAAAAGAGGAATTGCGAAATGGCAAATCACAGAGGAAGGCCCCCTAACGCCTTTTAATCTCAGTGCAGACGCCCACTAAAACGCTGGGATTAACCAACCTAAGTGCCTTCTGGGCTTTTTAGCCAATTTCAGCTATTTAAGGAAGTTAAACTTAGATATACATGTACTGTACATGTACATCATCTTCCGGTTGTCTACAGTGTATGTGGTTTGGTTGTGTACAATGAATGACTTTTTATTGAAATTTTAAAGATCAGTCTATGGCATTTTAATGACTCATGTAGTTTTTTTTGCATAATTAATCGAAGGATTTCTTTTCCTTAAATATCAGCTATTTAAGGTAGATATTCAATGAACGACTTTTCGATGACGTTTTCAAGTACTTTGAAGTTCGGTAGTGTAAATGGAATTACTGTTTATTGACATTTTCAAGGATATTGAAGCGTTTTCAAGACTTTCAGCATAGTGGCGTTGAACTATTTATTTGCCCACACTGTCCAATATCAAAGTCAAACAAATGTGTCTCTAATGATAGGTTAATGACTTTTCAAGACTCTTAATGGCTTTCATGGACCTTAATTATCTTAATGGCCCTTAGACGTCCTAATCTGGACAGAAGAAATGGTTTACACTGTACCCTGGGAAATATCAAAACTAAAGAGAGAAACCAAAAACAAATCGATCAACCTTGAACGACCTTCAAACAGAACTTCCCCGTATTTCTTTGCTTGTTTAATTATTTTTTATTCCATCTTTATGTAAATGATGTAATCCTATCATGCTAGTTATTCCAAGCATTACCCAAATTGGGCTAAACAGAGATTTGAAAAATCTATATAAGGAAAATAAAATTGCGATTGTGAAATAAATACATGAATAAATCGATCGACTTTGAACGACCTTCAATAGAAGTACTTTTTTGGTAGTTCATTGTCTGTTAATTTTTAAAATTTGCAGCTGCTTCCCATTTCTACCTACAGCATATGATGTGCTTATTAAAACTACTAGAATTTTCTTAAAAATAAAACCAATATACGGCTTGCATAACAAGATTCGTTTTAATGATGACTAGTAAAACTTTGATATTACATATACATGTACATGTACAGTACATGCAGTTCAAAAAGAGACCTTATACACGATCTTTAATACATGACATTACTCTTTTATAACTTGTCAGCCATACACGATCATGTTAAATTTCCGATCATTACTGGCAACCATTCCATTGACAGTTTACCTTACACGATCATTAGTAATGTGATCCTAAGGTAATGACATTAGCTATGACTGTGTTATGCCCACTACGAATGTTTCTCAGTAATGATGTGAATTTGCTAGGAACATGATAGTGTATGGCTGACAACTAATGAAGAAGGAATGATTGGTGAAAATGCCATGACTAGTGGTATTACTAGTAATGATCGTGTAAGGTTTGCTTAATATCGGGCCTACATTACATGTGCATGTACATTTAATAATACAAGATTAATTATCATGACATTACCAACAATCATTGTCAACCATAGATGATCATATTAAATTCAAATCATTACTGGGAATCATTTTATTTTATTTGACCTTCAACGATCACCACTTTCTTCAAATTGTATTACTATTAATACTGCGTGAAGAATTCAGTACTGATGAACGTCCTTCAATAAAAATATGTCAAGCTTAACTTTTCATTAACCCTTGACATTTTTAGTTTAATTTCTGTGAAATCCCATAAATTCTTTTTCTATAAATTCGTCTGCAAAACTGGCAAAGAAGCCATGGAGAGTGTATTCACTTCACATTTATGTCATGACAATTCAATGAATGTTACGACATTTTTCATGGTGACTTTTATTATCATGGCCATAAGTAATGATCACGTGATTCTGCAGGTGAAACCTCATTTTCAGACCGTGCGACTCCGCCCACTGTCCATTCTTCACATATTTCTGTTTCTTCTGGATTTTGGGGTTTTGTCCACTCCAGTGCAATTTCGTGTGTCGCTCATCTCGCGTTATGGATCTCCAGGGTGCGTTTCGTCGTGCTCCAGACAAGGATTGCCTTATTAGGGTAAATTGGATGTCATTTCTCTCTTTCACACTTAATCCATTAAGTCATAAAGAGGCAAATCCTTTTCTAATCTGTTCCTATAAATTACGAGCCCCTTCTAAGAAACCTTATCTAATCCCACGTTTATTCGGGACAAGTTCATTTTTCCTAAGCCAGAAAAAAAGAGGTATTTGCCGATATGTCACTCACCTGACAACTACAAATGTTGCCAGTTTCTCCTAACAGGTCTGAAATCAAACATTGATTTTACTTTATTAAACATGCATTGACTGAGCTCAGATACAGGGTGAGGCCAAAGTTTTGTTCGATGACATTTTCCATGGTGATGACAGCATTGAGTTAGGACATAAGGTATTTACCATTTACCATTTTTCGTGAAAGCAAACCATGCTGATGAGTGATGACAACATTTCTGGTTTTTACAAGATCATTAGTCATGACAATACATTCTGCTAATGACAATACTAATGATCGTGGAAGGCAAACCGAAATGGAATAGTTGCCAGTAATAATAGAAATTTAACATGATCGTGTACGGCAGAGAAGTAGTGATGAGTATTGGTTGTAATGCCATGACTAATGATATCATTAGTAATGATCGTGTTATGCCCACATCCAAAAGGTGGGCGTCTTTTTGGCTCAGCAATGTTTTTTTTTAAGTAATTGACAAGTGCAAACACATCAAATATTTTCGATTAGCAAATTCTCAATAAACAAACCAAAAATTCGATTCGACAGTAATTTTGCTTCGCCCTGTATATTAAAAATGTTGGTATTGTTGACAATAACAACGTGAGATACTGAATGTATAGAAACCACCGAAATTAATGTTTCTTACCTTTATCCGTAGCGGCATTGAATGGCCATGTGTTTATAACCAGAGGCAGTTGCACATTATCCGAAATTCGATGAATATTCTGGGCGTTTTCGCAAAATATTAAATTCCATAAAACGCTGACTAGCAAAAGTAGACGCTTCCAGCTCCTAGTTGCCATTTTGAAACTTTGGCCTGTCCTGGCCTCTGCACTTGCGATATCTTTGTTGATATTTTAATTGGAACAGAGCGATGATAAGATCAAGGGTCCTATTATTTGACGACGTGCACTTGGAAAGAATTGAGAAATTTAATGAAACTTGGCCCTAATCTTATGATAGTTATGTTAAAATTAGACAGGACATGTATTTACATGTAATCATAGTCATGCGTTTATAGACAGTCGATTACTGTTATACTGACGTTTGTCTCAGTTGTTTAACGTAAACATTTTGATTTTTCTAAGACGTTTTACGTGACTGTACCTTTCTTTGACATTTCTACTTACGAATTAAGTATGCTTAGAAATTATGCATTTTTTGGGGGATTTATCTTACTGGTTAAACAGAACGTTATCATTTTTTTCTGTTGATTTTTATAACAATAAATTCAACCATGCTTGTGAAAATAAGGTACTGCCTAAGCAGATATTCTTTTATCTTAGAAAAGCTAAATGTCTTGTTTATATAAAAATAATTTGGTAATATAAAATTGTATCCAATTAGAGAAAGGTTTTCGTTTTCATTTAAATCGAGGGAAGAATCTGCTTTAGCGAAATGCATGTGTTAAACAAATTCACATGTATTGCAGCTATTGTTAAAATATCAGCGGAATAATACATTCAAAAGATTTGGGGTTTTTTCTCAATGAAATAAAATAATTCTTTCTTAGCATATTTTACTGTTTTATCCTTTATAATAAAAAACAATTGTAAAGAAATATTCAATTTATACTCAAGTCAATTTCATTACTGCTCATTGTTGGTAAGCAAATGTAATACATGCCAATATAAAGAAGTTTTAGTAATTCGAAAGATATTGGGCCTATACTACTGTTTTTCTTCAAATTGGAAAGTTGAATTCCCTTACCACTGATAAAATACCAGCTAAATGAGAAATTAAACGGCATTACTATTTTACTCCTAAATTGAAAATCACAGTAAAATAATATTTAAAAAACACCTCAAAACGTAATGAAACCTCGCCTTTCACGAGTTGAATTTAAAAGACACGTACAGGGTGAGTAAAAATAATTTTGGTAGCTATTGTTAAAATATCAGCTGAATAATGCATTCAACAGATAGCAGTTTTTCTCTAATGAAGCAAAACAAGCAGAAAACTGCATTTCTTCAGGTAGTGTTAATGAAGAACGTTAATTTTTTGGTTAGCCCTGTACACGCCTTTAAATTCCGAACTTTTTTAATAATATAATTAAGATCCATATTGGCATTGGCGAAATGATGGAGTCAATTTTCTGCATCGAGACATTAAAAAGTGCACGAAAGAAAGAAAGCAAGGACGTATAAAAGTACGAGTGATTTTATGGTGCCTTCAAAACGCGCTAATGACAGCCATTGTCGTCGAAATAAGCCATTTATTGGCGCACTCAAATGTCTTACTTATTATGTTAGTCACGATTAATTACTGCGCTCGGATTTCGTCTCCCTTCGCGATTAAGCCTCGTATTTATTTATTCAAAATAGCAGGCCCCACCAGGCCAAGACACTTCTGATAAATCTCTTTGAATTTTTATCGCTCTTTAAGACGAGACAAAAGGCTAACGCTATTCGCAAAGGGCCATCAGTGAACCTCCTTCGCTTAATTTTTATTGGGAAATTATCCGTCTTGTTCGTCGATTGGCCTAGGGCGCTCTCGGGTATCTGTGCAACTGTATAATTAACTCAACTGGAAGACAATTGCAATATGATATCCAGTCCAGGAGGCACGCATGCAAATGGGGCTGGCGTTTGATTATGCCCTTTCCATCGCAAAATGTAATAAGGATATTAACGAAAATGGGCTTGTTATGTGGGCGGTAAGTACTGGTTGGACTTAAGACTGTTGTTAAGGGCCTGCAATTTTCGTAGCACGATGCGAATTATGCTTTTGATGGTCAACAATTTTCGATTTGATCGAGCTTATTTGGTTCGGTTGGTTGCAATGGGGGTCTAGGAGTTATCAGTGCATGCCAGTGAAGTTGATAAATCCCTGCTTCTTTGAAGATAAAGGGTCTGCACTAATTTTAGGGCCTGTGAAATTGAATGGTAAAAATATACTTGCGAGCACAGCAACTGGCCCACCTGTTGTCGAAATGTATTTTGTTCAGCAAGTGAAGATTGAAAAACATGTAGCTTGGTTTGTAAACAATTTATTGATCTTTAAAATGTGCCGAATTTAAACAAAATTCCTCAATTTCTCAGGTGAAAAGTCTTAAAACAACAGTAAACTATTTGCATTTTTTGGGACATCTGCTTGCCTTTACTCCTATACCTATAAAAGCGTTTCTGCTGTGAATAAGAAGTTCTACGACTAAATATAATTGCAATTAAGGGTATTGTTTTGAAAGCTTGTTTGAAGCCCGATATGTTTTCTAAACAATTGGGTGAATTCACGGCAATGAGATTTCAGACTATTAACCTACGAAATTCAAGAGGAATTTTACTCAACTAATGTGCATTTAAGTGCTTTCAATTGATCACAAAATGGGCCATTCTCCATTTTAAATTGGATACTTGCTGAACAAAATGCATTAATTTTTAATACCTTTAGGTAATGTATTTGGAAAACATAAGATTGAACAAACGTTTTTTGTTAACGGAAGGGTAAGGTTTGAATTATTTTTATACCCAAAATGAAAACAAAAACTGCATTTATATTTTCATAGGACAGAAGTTGCTCTGGGACCCGGCCCTTTATATAAACAACAATAATTTAAAAGCAAATATTGTAAACGTATTAAATCAAATTATTAAACCAAAATCAAGGAACGTATCGATATCTTATTTTTATTAAAGGAAAGATTGTTCTGGCTCCCCATATGGAGATTCCCTCTATATTTAAAAAAATATTTTGATATCAGAAGGGTAAACCCAATTTTGTAGACAGAATCAAAAAATCACGAATGCTTGAAGGCACCTACTTTATACTGTTGCTTGTCAAATTTTGGTTTTAAAAGCTGTTTATTTTAAAAAAAATTTTTTATAAAATTAAAAATTGTAAACTACGGATGATATACACTGTATTAATATCTTCAACCAAACTTAAAGTGCCATGACATTTTCAAATTAAAGAAATAGCTCAGACGCTAGAGGACGACCAGTTGTACACCGGGGAAACTAAATTTGGCCATTTTAACAAGTATTTGAAGCGAAAATGTGCAATTTCTTTGTATTTTGGACATCCTTTAGGGTCGTCATTAATGCTCACCCACATTGTGTTATCACATCGAGTGTTGTTCACACTTGGTCAGACCAAACATTTTATGGCCCTTTTTCTATTTACGTTTCATCAAGGATGAATTCCCGCGCTCTTTTTTTTTTTCGCCAATTTTTTTTTCCTACAAGCTTTTTAATGTTTCACCAGAGACTCGATTGAATGAGCAATTTTATTAAAGCGGGTTTTATGGCCGCTTGCCATTCTCTATCGAGCCTATTTGTCTGAATAATAAAACGAAAATATGACTTCGCTACTACTTATCATTGGCACTTAGAATATATGATAACACACGTTAGTTGTATCTTGGGCCCAGAGAAAAGCTCAGGCCTTGCAGTAATTGTTCTTAGCAGCTCTTTGCCTTCAATTATTATGTAAGCATATTACCTGTAGGGTTACAAACTCCTATCCAGTAATTTTTTTTTGCTTCATGCTCGAGTCTATTACCCTATTAGCTCGAAGAAGGAATAATTTTCCTCCTTTGGGCCATAGAGTTAACTTAGATTACTTATTAAACTATTAATCTCTTGAATGAATTATAGAAAAATGTGGGCTTGGCAAAGGTTTCGACTCTCGAATGTGAGCATTTCCCCTTTCTTAAGGGCATATTAAACTGAGGATATGACCTGATAACGTTTTATGCTCGAAAGGTAAAATCCGCATAGGGTAAGCCTCATCGGCCCAGCCTTAAATTAGGTATGGTAGGGGAAGGGGATAATCAAAGTCATGACTGTGGCGTACGGGATGTAACTAAAGTGATATTGAATAATAATAATAGGGTAGACACTCTAAAAATTTATTTAGTAACCAAAATACATGTGTATTCTGTATGTATGGTAATAACACTTTCTATTCAGGTGTTATGGTTGTTTAATTCAGTGATAAACGTCTTTGATTATAATTGTAACTAATAAAGGAAAGGCAGGAGACGATATTTTTTTTTTTAAAAATAATTGCAGTTGATGGATTCTTTCTTCACATTTGTAATAGATATTGTAAATGTTTTGATATTTTGTGAATGTTTCGATTTGAAACAAATAGATGAAACCCTTATATTGCATTGAAATTGTATTTAGTTTTAAATTAATAATCAGTATTTAAATTATTATACGTGGTCCTGTTTAACTACTACGATGTATTTTACATAAGTAGTTTTCTCTGTCGTCAAGATATGGATATTTTCGCAACAACTATGACTTTAAAGTCAAACATTAGTGAAATCTAAAATGGATTTATTTCAATATTTACACAATAGCAGTTCATAGTGAAATTTTAATTATTGCTCATTGAAATTAAATCTATTGTTACTTTTCCTTGGTTTGCAATTTCATTTTGCGACATAATATGCGTATAGCAATTAGATTTACCGCTTAAAAAATAGCCCCTTAACATTAAGGCATATGTCAGTCGGTATTTAATGGAGAATATCGAGAGAAATTAAACACGTCTTCGTTGCTAATTGATATTCTACTTGCGTTTGCTATGAGAACTCTCAGGTCTTCTATGCACTCATTTACCTAAAATTTAATAGTTATTCTTCCGCATTAATGGTTGATTGACATTCAAAACACTTTCACAAAGCCACTATTTTATTTGCAAACACAATGTCTGAAGAAGAGGATAAAGCACTCGTTGAATTCGTGAATGTTAAACGCAGTTTGTCCTCGGGCAAAGTCGCGTATAAGAATAACGATATCAACGTTTTTAGTGATATCTCAGTAAATTATCTTTGAACGTGAATGTCATAAATGTGTAAATGGTTTAGTTAGGGGGCTGCTTTGTTTGCATTTTCTCGTGTTCTCGAAATTCTAATTAAGGTTTGATTCGCTTTTTAGATGCACAAGGCTGTGAATAACCTTACATTTTTAGAAATATTTTTCGCTAAACCTAGACTTATTTATTATTTTTTTAATCTCAGCTTGATGAGTTATTTCTGTACAGTAATCATTGGTTTATCTAAGCATGTAAAGAAACTTAATGGTCTTTGTGAATTTCCATGATTATTTTATTAAGCCAAATTTATTTGCTTAATAGTGCTATGATGCTAGAGGAATAAATCATTCAAATGTTATTTTATTTCCTTAAAAAAAGAAAAATCTCATCGGATTAATTATCAGTTCCTGCTTTTACCATTGTTGGCATGCACACAGGCTCTGTGGTAATTGTTATATCCATGATATTTCTGAATTGTTTTGAATAAACCAGTTTTCAAAAATCTGAAATGAGAGATGTAATTGAATAAATTGTTTATTGAGAAAATATGTCGAGTGAAATAATTTTCTGCAAGCATTGTTTTTCGATATCCTTGATGACAGGTTTTAATCAATTGATCATTTTTTTTTCTAAAATACTCATTGGTTTAATTATGTGTTTACTTTTAAAATTGTAACCATTTCAGGCATATTCCTGAGCTCAATGGTACTTTTGAATATTCTTAATTGTTCAGCACTTGTTCAATAAGCTCAGTCTATAACTTTTAATTATAATTGTGAGTTCATTATTATTAGGGGAAAATGTCTATTGAAAGACAATCATTGCACAATTATGTTAAGTTCAACGTTTTACTGAACTTGACTAACGTGCACACATGATGGATCTATGGGGTTTGTGAATACCTTTTAATTTCCTAAAAAATAATACTCTTTTTTAAGAGTTTGACGTTTAATGCATTTGATCATGAATGATTCAACTTAATTTATGTTTAACTCTGTTTTGGCTCAATGGTGTTTTTCAATTTCATTGAATGTTCAGAATTCGTTCAATAAACTTAGTTTCTCAGATTTTCAAAAACAGTTGTGAGAGGCATCAGTAATTGACATCGACAAAAAATATCGATTTTACTAAAAATACTAATTAGGTTAATTATGCGATTACAGCTCTAGTTCATTTTACCATTGCTTTCACGCTAGCAGGCTCTATGAAAGCAAAATTAATTTTGGCATTTTTATCAATTTTCGACGGCAAATTTCGTGAGTATCACATAACGACTGGTTTTTATGCGTGGACATTTTTTCCCTCAAATTTTCGAGTCAATTACTTTTGTCAGCAGTACGTTCGCCGCAAATTGTGCCTCCAGTTTTATGAAAATTTATCGTTGCATCGAAGTGAAAAATTGAACTGTTTTGAGACATTTCAGCTTGCCGCAAAAATTGCTCGTCCTCCTCGGACGCCATTCGCTTGGCTGAACAAGCATTTGCTTAAACGGTTGAGCTCCTATTTCACGCCCAATTTATTCACCAAAGTGAATTCTCAGCCGTTTGTAAACTGACGTAAATTTGATATGACGTCCATTGGTTTCCACTGCTCTCCTAAACCGCGTATCGTTTACTGCTGGGCATTTAGATACCGAGTGGTTTCACGCCTGTCCATATCTATTATAGTCAATTTTTAAATAAAAAGAAAAAAAATAGTTAGTCAATTTTTATTTGAAAAGAGACACGATGGGCGAACAAAAATCACAGAATTCAGTTTACTGAAGACAAGCAATGACACCTGTTCATCGATGAAATATATTAAAATAAGTGTATTAAATAAGCATACATGTATGTGTAGGCCTACCTATTTTTATTCCAAAAAACGTGAAATGGGAGAGTAAAAAAAACAAGTAATTTAGTATTTCTTCAAGTAAATTTCAAGTAAATAAAGTAAATGTAAAATTTCTTAAAAAGTTCAACTTTTTTACAATGATTTTATCTCACTTATTCAGTTATTTCTCAATTAGTGTGAGGCAAATCTCGAATTATTCTGACTAAATTTTACATCTGGTTTTTTTTTTAAATTCTCTTAATTCTGGAAAAGTTCGTGATGTAATTTAATTTCATGTATGATGACGATTTACATGTATTTCAGCACACTATTCTGTCACTATTTTAAAAATCTACAAAAATACTTATTCAAATTGATTAAAATTGTGGTCTAAAAAGCGTTTTTTTAACAAAAATTTGCAATCTCCTAAAGGTCATTTATTGTAATAGAATTACACCAATCACGACTTATTTTGAGTTAATTTTCATTAATGCTTATATTTTTTTAACGAATAAATGCAAAATGAAGTTCAACATACAATTTTGTTAGACATTTTGGTATCAAATATTGGTAATGTTTCTTGCTTTTGTTTATGCTTTATTCACAATGATTTAAAAAACCTTACCCTACGTTTTTCTGTTAAGTGATCATTAAAATTAACTAAAGCTATTTTCTATTAAAGATGATACCTAAACTATAGAAAATTAATTTCTAGTATGCCTTGTATCAATTTAAAATTAACATTTTATTTTCTATTTATAAAAACTCAAATTCTAGGTTTGGAAAGTAAGTAGGTAATATATATTGTGAATATAGCGGGTAGCATCTTTTCCTACAATTATCTAGGGACAAATGACTGAATAAATGATGGTGTATATCTACATGTATTGACCTTCAATTTTATTTGGGCAATTTTCTCTTTGTGACGTTACTCCTATTATCTACTCTGGTAGTTTTTTTTCCGTTTTGTATTATGCGAAAACAGCGTATTAATGGCACGCAAATAGCATTGTCTAGCTATCAGGAGCTTAATTATGCTCTTCAATAATTACTGATCATCTGATGACCTGACTTTATTGAGGCAGCATATCATTTAGGCTTACTAAGTTTCGCAATATAATATAGTCTTAAATCCCAAATATTTTTTAAAAGATAGAAATTACTTGATATTTAACCATAAAAAGTTTCAGAATATGATTTGTCAGTAAAGTGGCACTTCTGTGGAACGAGAAATGTTCAAAACCTTTTTAACTAGCGAAAATGCGTTACGAATGCAATTATATCAAATGAGTTTAAAATATTGCAAATACTCGGGAAGATCTGAAATATAGTCATGTAGGTATACATTTTACAAAATTAGAACTTTTTAAGTCAAAATCATGGCCATAAAATGATCGCATTTTGCGAATAAGTCATGAATCAACTTTGATATCTAAATGCAAAAAAAACGTGCAATTTTGTAATTTTCATTTAAGAAATACTATTACCATTAAGTCAAGACATATTAAGCCTGACCAAAAACGATGCCCATCTTGCAAAAATGTATACAATTTTTACTTCAAATATTTTTCTCCTTGTGTGGAATTTTGGTCAACTAGAGTCTGCGCTATGTTCAATACTTTGAAAATATTCCGTTTATTCACACTTTTTATAAACGTCAAAAAATGCATGGAGCCTCCAATGCCCATCGTTAGAAAAAAAACCGTTTTCGAAGGTCGCATATCGCTTTTTTTTCAAGTTTTAATTTTTTATACATAAATAAACAGAACATTTTTAAATTACTGTATAAACAAACTCAGATATCCAGTGAACAACCCAGTCAACACATTCAGAAAACAATTACCAATTACATGTAAGTATATGAAACAAATGTGTAATTTGTTGAATAGTTGACATCTTTTTGTGTCGACTTTAACCAAATAGTATGTGAAGCATCATCACCTTTTTTATTATCTTGTGTTTAAAACTTGATAATCTTATAAATGAATAAGGTAAATTTGGTAAAGCTTTTATTAAAATAATTTTCATCGCGCGAAATTAATTTTCTAAAAGTTCAGTGAAAAATATTACAAATTTAAACTTTTGCGAAATGATGCGAAACAAAATGTTGATATAATCACTAAGGAGCTAGAGGCTTTAATTAATTGAACCCTCCTTCTGTCTGCTAAGTCCCAAATTCGTTATTGCCTAGACGAAATTTAAAACTGCCAAAATTTCACCTCAGGCTTGACTAGTGCTGTGGACATATTTCAAAATTGCAGTAGATCATATCACACGAGAGACTGGCTAATTCTTCATTTGTCATGGTAACACGTACTATGTCTAAATCCATAGTCATTAATTATTACGTGTGTAATTTGTCCCTGACTGGACAGGAAAGCCAACTGTCTCGTCTTTGTTTTAGCCATAAGCCTCATGCACATACCAAATTAAAGTCGATATCAGAGGTTATCACCTGATAGTTGGTGCGAAATTCACACGAATAAATAAAAAAAAACAGACAACAAGGGCAGGCAAATTTGTTACTCAAAGTTATTCCCCCTATTGAAAAAATACAGCGAAACCTGGCTATAGTGACCACTCAAGGGACCAGACAAAATCGGCCACCTTAGTCAATGTATCGAAATGTTTTTTTAAAAATTTATTAAAAACATTTTTCTACAATTTACATCTAAAACAAAGTTAATTATCATCAATTTTTAAAAAAAAAATTACATGTACAGTCGAACCTCGATAACTCGACTTCCTATAAGTCGAATAATCCGCTAACTCGAACTTTTAATCAAGTC
>JAQIXS010002536.1:0-22307 GCA_034700785.1 Rossiulus vilnensis
CAGGGCACATCTGGCGTTCACAACTCGTTTGCGTTCCGGAACGAGATCCACGCGCATGGTGTGCCCGGGGTATAACATAATCTCATAATCTGCGGTTTATTGCTAGGTGATGTTGATTATTTGGTCAAGTTAATTGTTTTTCTTATTTGCTGTGTTTTAATAATATAAAAAACGCACCATTTACCAGAATTGGTTTGATTTCTATGCCAAAACGTACACGTATAGCATTATTTTACAATTACATACCCTTGAAACTAATAATAACCGAGAAGGCTTCTTTTCATCTCATATCATGCAGGAAGCTCTGTTAGCAACTATTTGCTCTAACAATTCTTCTCTACAAGATTGCAATCCGATGAAAGGCAGCAGCAATATCTCGTAATACATTTACTCCGATTGCTACTGGAGATGATGTTACGTTTACCTACATGTATCAGGAGATAGCACGAGACTGATGATTTTCGGTCAAAAGATAAATGTTAAAATACAAGGTTAAGTTCTTCCTTCCATCTGTGTATAATCGGCATGTGTTGTATCACTTACAAATGTTCTCTGGACGATCATAAATGTTCCTTTGTTGAACAAGAGTTTAGACATAAGGAGTGAAGTTTGGATAACCAATTTACATACGCATGTAAATTTATTTATTGTAATAAGGCATGCATACGTGTTTTCATAAGTTAGAAAGGAACGTGTGAGCTATTGAGTGGATCAAGAAAAAATCGATAAAGTAAATAAGTAAAAATAGATCAGAAAATTATTGCAAGGTTGTTTTAACCTTGGACAACGATAGGCATGCTCGTTATCTGAAAACAGATTTTTAAACTGTTGTAGTTTGCCGAATACAAATTTGTGTTCTGTTGATTTTTTTAAAATCACAAAACATCTGTAGATTTTAATTTTTAATGTGGGAAGTGCTCTGATTCTCAGTGAATCAAATTAATGAAGGGTGTTCCCGTCCCCTCCTGGTTTTTCGTAGGTTGTTGTTCTAATTATAATTTTATTGGTTGCACCTATTTGTAAAATGGTTAAATTTTTCTGTTTACAAATTTACAGTGAATATAACCAAGCCTTAGAAATGGGAAATAAGTATTTGCAAAGAGCGATAAAGCTGGACTATCTATTTTTTTTATTTTTTTAAGCTTGAGGTTGTTTTAGCATTTTTTTCAAATTTTTTTCTCGAAGGTTTCAAGTTTTTATATATCGTAAAAGAAATGGGTTTTTCTGTCATCGAAGGCTTATTTTTATTTTGTGAATAATGCAGTATTGAAAGTGTATAAAGAGTAATTGTTTGAACAATTCAGAATCTTCAGAATGAAATTACATGTACAGCGTACCATCCAGTAATTTCTAATAAAAGTTAAATGAATTTAATATTGCACCTTTTGATTGGTGCTTTCTTATAGTTGTCGTACATGTATAAGCGGCACCGAATAAAGTTTACAGTACAATTTGTTCAAGCCACAAGATCAGATTTAATTGTGAAAATTAGTTTTATGTACATGATCTGTAGCCTAAATGTAATTTTAGTTTGGCATCAGCAAATTCCAAATTGAAAGACCGTAATCTCAGTATTAAGAACTTCTGTTTAAAGAATTCGACCTTAATCATAGTAGAATCTTAAATAAGGTATTTAATAAATTCATGCACGTGTATTTGTTTACTCATAGTGATGACTATTTCAATTTTTATTTGTTCTATACTTTGGCCCCCTGATTACATATTCCTGGGTAATTATTGAATGACGTTTGGAATTTCATGTATTTGGCGGTCAGTTTGGGGCTCGGGAGAGGTGACCAATCGCAACATCCAAATCCTATTTTGCCATTTTGAAATCTGCACCGAAATCATATGCGTTCGTTGTTGATGTTTTGGAGTGGGGCCAGGTGCTGCTTGGGCGTAGTTTGGGCACTCCCCTCGGCCTATTAGACTGCAACTTGCTTGAGAAATGTTCCACCCTTGAGGTGACCGTAACTCACGCGACCTAGCTTTTCCAAAATGGGCGGATGCCTGGAACCAAGGCAAAACGCTGCAAACACGAAATTCTGCCTATTCCCACACCTAACCCATTTGTTAATTTATTAAAGTGAAGCGCGTTTTATTCTGGTCGACAGCTGCTGTTAGGCCTTGTTAGTCCCGCTGTGACAGGTAAGCTTTGCTCGGGTTTAATAACATTTGCGTGCTCGCCAGCTAATAAGTCAACTTAGCTGGCCGCTCTTGTTTGCTTACAGCTTTTTACGTTCCTTAGGCAAACTAATTTGATCTTGTTGGCGGCTATCAGCTGAAAATATTTTTTTTTTATTCTTCCAGGTGTGACTTACATCAAGTTTGCCAAAACGTCACAAGCGGCCGATGCGCTGGAGAACATGAACGGGAAGATAATTAAAGGCTCGAATAGTGCTTTGAAGGTAGGATTGGCCAATTCCTTTTATCTAACAAGGCATTGCAACATCGTGTCTTGCTTGCGCCCTTTTGATAATTATTCGTGCAGTGTTTGTTGCTGGTACACCAGTTTACTGAAAATATCAATAACCAAGATATGCATCTAAGTGCGTAGGCATAAACATTTGCTCTGTTTGAGTGTGTATCACTTAGCTTTTTCAATGCATTGTTGTGTGGAACCTTATTTTGCGTTGTTAATTGGGTATAACGAATAAATAATAATCCGACCTCAAAATTGTAGTCTGGCAGGCTGCAAATCTATCAAGCAAAACCCTTTGTTGTGCTTTTATGGCATCACTGGAAGTGGGTTTGTGGTTGATAGAATTTGCGTTTTAATTTGCCTTTTTTTCTTCTTTCAATGCCGTTTTAGTGGAATCTTGTTTTGCATTGTCAGTTGGGTATAATGAAAAAATTATCCGACCTCAAAAACTTAGTCTGGCAGGCTGCAAATTTATCAATCTGGATTTATCACAGGACAATTCCTAAGGCCACGAGCACTTGTTGGGTCGTCGCAACTTCTTTAGAATTTTTTGTAATGTGGGCCAATTGTTCAACAGTTAGTACATGAGCTTAGAAATGCTGCAAATATTGGGATGCTTGTTGTAATGTGTTCCGAGTTATTTCAAGCATCTGGAATGTAGCGGAGAATACCAGGTGTTTAGTAGGAGCTAAACTTCTCCCCGCTTTACTGTATATGCTGCCATTGGTAACATTTGTAAACAAATCGTCAAATGTTGTATCAATATTTGATTTGTCATTCTTGGTAAATGACCACCAACCGGTGTGAAAGCCAGTGAGTTAAACAGAATTCGTCTGCAAGTGCAATGCATCTTTATTTAGCATCTCATGTTTTGGTACATGTAGAAGACGCCCACATTGTTGGACTAGACATTACATATCACTGCCCTTTGAGAAGTTTCAATTGGTTGAAAACTAGGAAACTACAAATGGGACATACATGTACATGATGCTGTGTTTTCAATGATTAAAAATGCTAATTTTATGCTGTTTTACCTCGAAGGCTGGACTAGATTTTAATTTGCTCGCTCTAAATATGAACTGCTTATGACTCCCAAGTTTTTGCTCTGTTTTACCTAACCGGCCTTTCCAAGACCAGTATTGTTCTCTGGATGTTGAATGTTGCATAGGTAAAGCAAAGTCGTTTGAAATGTCGTAAAATTAACAGGCGTTTGTGTAGGCAGGTCTATTGTTGTACTTGTCATTCCCTGCCATTCCGGCCGCCACCCATGTTGTTCCAAAATGGGCATTGCCGGAAATACCCACGTAAATTTGGGCAAGATCCGTACTGCATACGTAATTGAGCAGTTCCTCGACTGTTGTGGTACCATTGTTGTCAGTTGATCAGAATGAGAAATTCAGCAGTGTGTTTGTGCAAACCCACAGATATGGCTTTAGCTTCCGTAATTTCACAACATTAAGGTTTTTGTAAACCCAGATGGCAAGTTACTATCCATCAGCAGTAGTTGCTGATGTTTACTTTGATATGGTCCGGTGTTGTGAGCATTTAAACTATCCCATCAGGTTAAATAAATACAGTTTAGGAAAAAACCTTTTCTTCTTGTTGCAACCTGGTCTACATCTGTTGTATCCAATTAAAATAAGTTTGCATGAAGTCCCACAACTCCAATTCGAGGAAGTAATTCCTTATTTTTATTTTGGTTTGAAAACTCATAACCTCTTTCTGGACCTGGCTGAAGATTTCTGATGAAATGAACTTAAAAAAGTTTTAAAAAGTTTCAGAAACATTGTCTAGCTAGTGTGGGCAATTGTGTTGCCATTGTAGAAAAACAATTTTTTTTTCTGAGGAAGGATTGTTTTCAAAGGAGTTAACCTCATTTGGGAAATAGGGTAGTTGCACAGCATGTGCAGTGAAGGCTGTTGTGGGAAGGGTATTCTCAAAAATAGCGCATAGTGAATATTTTCGGGGCATTTTTTCTTCTCCGTTTGCCCACGTGTTAGCACAAAGGTTTCCAGCAATGTGGTTATGAAAATGATTTCTGTCTGGGGTATCCATGTGACCTACTACATGCGCCTAAGCTATTCCGGATTCCATGGATGCCATCTTCTTGCATGGCATTCATCTGTTTTCAGCATCCAGAGCCAACTACATATAGCAGCCTCTGCAACATCAAAGCAGATATGCTCATTAGCATGCGCTATTAATCATGGGCTATCTAAATTCTCTTTCCGCTCGTGGAATGATGTGCAGTTTGGAGTTTGTTTAGCCTCTGTGTCAGTTTGTGGCTACAAAAATACCATGGTGTTGAAATGCGGTCGATGTTTGCAGCAGACCGAGTAGACGGTTTAACGGCGTGGATAAATATGTGAGCGTTATGCCAGAGTCACCTTGTGACGAATATGCTCGCAACACTACAACCAGATGTCTTGCAGCACTCGTTCGCAATCCAACAACCCGGAAGTTGATCAAGGCAGCGTGGCATCACGAACAAAATTCGAAAATTTTAAAATTGTATATATCACTCGAGGTCAGAATTAGCGACACATTGGCAAGGTAAAACTAGTATATAATTTTACGGCCAAACAATGTCTCCTAACGTATTGTCATTGACCACGCAAGTGAGGGCAGTTGCCCTTGGGGTTTGCGAGTCTGGCTCAAACGACTTTATTAAGGTGCACTACACGCAAACGATAAGCAAATGTTGTAATACCTCTATGACTAAATTAATTTTTGTAATCTCTCGGAGTTGTGGCAGTAAACATTTACATAGAACGGCGAGGGGCATTCGAAAGTGTCATTGCCTCCCAAGCTTGATCTCTGGTGGCTTACATCGTGTTGTCTGGCATATAGTTTTTGGTACAACTACTCGATTCATGGCTCAAGTGTTGCTTTAGTCTACTTGCCTGATTTTTTTCCTTTCCTGCGTTCTGAAAAATAAATTCATGAGTAACACATCCTGATATAAAGTTGACCGATCATGATATAAAGTATAGGCATTTTTATGATGTTTACTTACGGCTCTTATTTATGAAGGAAAAAATGAACATTTATGGGATGCGGAATTAAACCTCTGCTAATAGAGATGTTAGTTTATTACTAAACTATGCCTGATGCGGCTACATGTAACATTAGAAAGTTGCCAGGTGACATTCGATTTTTTTAGAAATGTGCTAATAGTAAGCTAAGGTAGAAATGTTACGGAATGGTGTGGAAATGAACAATTTATATCTCCGAGGAAAATAAAAAAAACAAACAAAGCATATGAGACCCCTGTTGGTAGGCTGCTCCACATTGCTTAGGTGTCATACAGACTGCTTAAAGGATGCCTAGTTTTAAACTAAAATAATTAAAAAGATGTAAATTTTCAGTTGCAGTCTACATTTTCTTTTTTCAGCTGCTTCTG
This sequence comes from Rossiulus vilnensis, assembly GCA_034700785.1. NCBI lineage: Eukaryota > Metazoa > Arthropoda > Diplopoda > Julida > Julidae > Rossiulus > Rossiulus vilnensis. Next base: position 5,826 of record JAQIXS010002536.1, read on the forward strand.
CTTTATGTGAGGCGGTGCTTGAATTTGTTTATTAGTAGCCTATAACACATGTACCTTAACTCGAGGAAGCATTGCTTTGGTGATTGGCAAAATAAAGTATGTGCTTATTAATTATTTAATTCGAAATAAGCATGGAAGTCTTAACTATATCTTTGGATTGACAGTGATCAGCGTAAAAAAGTGAATGGCATACACATTTTGTACAATATGAGCAACGAATGAAGCAAAATGTTCGTCACTCACACAATTCTCCATTCAGACGAAATGATGTCAGTCTTCCAGCAGCAATTGAAAATATAGCCTGATTGAATCTACGCGGAAACAGTCGAGGCTCTAAATTTGCCTGATTTTAAGTAGGGCAATCATTCTCGTTGCCAGCAATAAAGATGGCCAAACTTGATTATGGATTTCCACAGGAATAGAAAATTATGGTTTAGAAATTTGAGCCATTGCTTGTGCAGCCAGCTGGAATGATTTTAGCATCTCAGTTCAAACCAATCTGCTATTTGAACACTGGCAAGCCAGTTTGTGTTGAAAAGCTGTTGCACAAAATTAGGTTTTCAATCATTTTAATACTGTTTTGTGAGAGCGCATTGCTCTTTCATCAGGCGGATAACTATGAATCATGAATGCTATGGTGATCACATCGCACCTGTTATGATAATAGTTCCAAGGTCAAATGATTCAGTGTGTTCAGGTAGCTTCAAACCAAACAGACATCTTGCATTCATGTCTTTGTGACGAACTATGTGCGGATGCCTACTATTAGGGGTGGCCTGTGCGGGGTTTTTTTTTTGGTGTAAAACATTACCACAATTTCCACAACTTTTCGTGCATGCTGCATGGTTTGTTGGACCAGCAGCCTACCATTACCACAAGCATTTCCAATAAATTAGACGTTACATTGTAAGGTGCAAATTGGTTCAACTTGACAGAGGGCTAAATGAACTTTTCATTTGAATGTGTAATTCCGAATGTGTCCATTGTTGCCATATTCATTGCAGGTCCTGGTTGCAAGTAGCCGCTCTGATGGGAGGCGCAGAGACGCCAATGAAGGGGACAAACTGCTGCGCTTGTTCGTGGTTGTCCCGAAACATTACACCGAAGATGAATTGAACAAACACTTTAAGGAGTTTGGCGAAATTAGCGACATTATGATAGTCAAAGACAAGAGGACTGGGGCGAGCAAGGGCTTCGCGTACATCAGATATCTCAGGGCTTCTCACGCTGCTCGAGCGTTCGAGAATTGTGATCCAAGTAAGCACTTGTGGTGGACTTGTGGCCGTGGAGTGGAAGACTGGTGCAAGATAAATGACGTAGTTGCCCTGTTTACCAATGTTAGGTTTCAAGCCCATGTTTGCCGATCCCAGACCAGTGGTGACGGCACGTACAGGCAACAACAGGTCAAACGTTTTGAATAACAGCTTCGATTCAAATTATGATAACTACGACCGGGGCCCCAACTACCATCAGTACAATAACGCTGACTACATGTACAATAACGATGACGTGTTCGGTGGCTGTGGTAAGTGCTGTTACAAGACTTTTTTCTCCAAATGTTAATACTTCAATGTATTTGTTGGTACTGCTGATAAATACCTTAAACCCAACTGAAAAGGAGGCCCATGCAAGCACTTACTTACTCATGCATTTTTGCTTCATATTCTTGTTGTAATTGCTAACTATTTTCCCCATGTAGAATTGGTTGTCCTCGAGGATCTCTGTGTTGATTTTTATAGTTTGAAAATTCCTCGTTTATTTATAAAAATGAAATAAATGGGGGGAGGGGGAGTTCAGTTTTCTCCTATTTTGTAATTTTTTTTTATGTAAGTAAGTAGGACATTTTCGTTAAAAGAAAACTAACACAGGCCCTAGTCTAAGCTATTTTCTATCCCGTTATCCCCGTGTCACTTTGAAATTATGAAAATAGCTGGTACCCTAATGCATGACCAATTCTACACATGGGAAAATAAATGTATTAATTATAATAAGCATTTGAAACAAAAATGTGTAATTATTTTACTGGGTGGGAGCTTCCTTTTGGATCCGGCTTAAGCACTAACATCGAGAAATTATAGATTACGCAGTCGTTGTTGATCTTATTTTTAGCATCATAAAATATAATTACGATTTGCGATAACTGGAGTAGCTCTTTTATTGCATGTGCAACGTAAATTCCTATTGCTCTCGGCCCTTGAAAATCTAATTGCACATTCAGAAAAGATTTCGTGATTTTTTTTAACCGCTCCTAGATAATCTGTTAATCGCGCTTATAACTGAGTGTGCGAAACTAAAAAAACAGCTGACATTTACATGTAAGAGTGCGTTGGACATTGCGCACAAGCATTGTTTATAACCCATTGTTCTGTTAATTCTCCTAAATTCCCCCCGGACGTCTTTTGTTCACGATCTTAGACCAAGGGAACGGCTTTGAAGGTGGGCGCCTGCAGGTGTACGCATCAGTAGCTTTATCCGAACAGCAGCTGTGGCGGTTGTTCGATCTCATACCTGGTTTGGAATTTTGCGATGTACATTCCCGAAACTATGGGCCTCGACGCGATCTAGGTAAAGCTCCGTTTTGTGCCCCCAAACGTTGCCAACGTAGCTTCCTTTGCTCATCTGTAACTTTTCTCGATTCAGTCTTCGCCACGGTCAAGTACAGGTCGGCGCAATCTGCTGCTCGGGCCAAGGACAAGTTGAATAATTTCGAGTATCCTCCAGGGTCGCCTCTAATCGTAAAGTACGTTTGTGTTGGTAATTACTGATTAGAGCCAGAAACAACCACAATCGAGATTAAAGTCAACACGGAGGAAAAAGCTATTATCTTTCCCACGTTTTTTTTAAAGAAATTTTTTGCTCCTGTAATTCAATGTTTTTTATGTATGCTGGATTAATTAAACTTAAATTTGCTGATAGTTTGATCTGATAAGACCTTCATTAGATCTCCGGTGATACTATAGGTTTTGCCTTAACATAGTATTTTTTACACATTTGTTTAAAGGTTAATTACGGTTTCCCCTCTTCAATTTTCGGTTAAGGCTGAGCCAAGGTTCCCACCATGCAAAAAAAAATTGCTGAATTTATTATTTCGCGTTTGAAAAAAAAAGTTTATAAAAAATTTTCAAATTTGAAGTTTTGCGACCGCCTTCAACTGGATTTCCCTACAACGCAACTTCCTTCTAATTTTGGTCATTTTTGTCATTTTTTATTTATGAAATTATATATAAATAAAAGGGACACTTTCAAATAATAAAAAAATAACGCAGACCCTAATGGACGACCAATTAACTGTTATTAATGAATTAACTCGCAACTAAATAAGAGTGAGCGTAAAATCGAACATATACATACATTTTAGTAGAGCAAAAAAAAACTTCATATGATAATTTTACTTAGACCGTTAGCTATGCGTTTGTCAAATTTTAAATTCTCGTGAATTCCTTATATTTAGAATTTTAGGCTGGAAATTCCCTAAACTCCATCTATAATTAACGTAATATTTAGATGGTATAACTAAAATTAAATTACGCTCATCTAAATAATCTTCCTTGTTGCTTGCAGAGAAGGGGGTGACCTGTTTGCCAACTTCTGCAACTCCAATGGACATTCGAATTCGATGGCTCCGATCGGAGTCGGACCCGAGATAGCCAAATTGGCCGACGCTCTGGCTCAGGCCCAGTCCATCATCCAAGCTGCCGGACTAAATCCTAACACAGGTGAGCCTTTTTTCTCCCCATCCCAGTCTCGTGTATTCGCTCTTCAGAGCGGTAAAGTCATCTTTGCTCTGTTGTTAGGATTTCGGCAGAAGGAAGATTTCGATCCAAATTATTGCTCGGTTAGGCTGCCCAACCCACTGCCGATGGCGCCTGGGGATTCCATCGTTGCACAACGCCTGTTTATCGTTTGCTCACCGAGCCCACCCCCCTTGTTCGCCCTGAAGGATGTTTTCGGACGGTTTGGGGGCCTGATGGACGTGTACATGCTGCACGGCAAAAATTGCGGCTACGTCAAGTACACCTCCAAGGATTCGGCGGAACGAGCAATCAACGTAAGTGTCTTCTGCTACCAGCTGTATGATGCTATTACGAACTTAATGAGTAAAATGCTATCTGCATGGATGACTCGGGGCTGGCATCCAGTGGTTTTTAGTAATTATACTGTGGTGCTAGATAAAACACTGGCGATCGTTAAGGCTGCCGTGTTACGCGCGTTATTTATGACCGTTTATTAATATTTTTGATATTGGTGGCAGATGCCCTTGATGGCATAACTGCTTCCACTTGGACAATCCCAAAATGTCTAATGGCTGACCATGAAAGTGCGGCGGGGTGTAGTGATTTAATGGTCTGATGCCGGTTGTCATGCTGTTTTTAATTGTATATTAATTTTAATACATTGTAAACATGTTACCGGAAATTTGAAGGTTGTCAAGTGCACCTCACCAAGGTTTCATTTTAAGTCCGTGTGCATGATTTGAAAATGGGGCAAGAGGAAGTTCTACAATTGCCCCTGCAATATGCTGGAAAAAAACGTATTTTGAGGGGGGTCGGTTACTTATGACCTTGTGGTTTGGCACTCTTCATATGTCTAGAAGCTAGCTTGTGCCTTACAAAAGCAGTTCATACAAAGTAGCAACTTTTCAAGTAAACTGGAATTATTTGGAGTGACTATGCTCGTATATTCTATGAAGATCATCAGCCTATGTCCATGTCTTCTCACTTGATTGGCTGCATATTTTAAAAAAAACTTTTCCAGCTTGCTTTATCATAAAGTATAATTATGTGAGTTTCAAATATCCGCTCTATGTCAAATTAATAATTAGGGAAGAGTTAATGGATCAAGTTTTAATGAAAAAATCTTGCTGAAGTTTTCAAATCCCCGTAACAAAAAAATAACATTGAAATACGTTTAAACCATAACTTTTTTAATGTTTTTTCCTGCCGAACGAAATCTCGGACTGACCGGTGCAAACCTTGAAATTCCAGGTTCTTCACGGCAAAGAAATCTTAGGGAAGCGCATGAAAGTGATGTTGGCCGAGCCGAATGAACGCAACTCTGGAGGGCTGAAGCGCCTAAGGACGGAAGAGACTTAAGGCAAGTGAATGTAATTAGTTGAGATAATTTAAATTTTGTAGTTGTCTCCTTTCCCTACTAAACGAATGCCAAAAAGTGAGTCAGGCTGCTGATCACAATCGCAGAAACCCCGTAAATGATCTTAATTTATACCTGTTATGTACAACTAATTCCAATGTGTGTTGGCCATTGTGTCTTCTCTATGATCACCTGGGCAGGCATTCAAGGTGGTGCTAACTAGCTTCAATGAATGCTGCATGGGCAGCATGACAAATCGGTAGTCATTCCTGATTTTTTAGCTTCTGAAAAAAGTTTTTTCAGTGCATCTTTTGCTAAATTTATTCTTGGCGGCATGAGTAGCCAGTTCTTTAAAATTTCAAGCAGCACCAAATAGACAGGAAGAGTGGAAATTCGCAGTCATATATCAGCTTAGTTTTATTTTGTTCAGTGGAAGTGGCGACGCAAATAATTTTGGAAATGTTGCTGGCTATCTGGGATCATTGTTGTTGTTTTTAAAATGAGGACAATTTCAAACTGACTTAGGGTTAGGGCCTTGCAGCAGCTTACACCCAAAAAATATGTAAAGGAAAATTGGGTATTGTTTCGCCAGGGTTGAGCGTGACTTTACGTGTTTAAAAAATGTACTGAATATCAATATCCTTGAAGGTGTTCAATGCCATGCAATTCAAGCAATTTGCAAATCATGACGATACAATTGGAACAGACTGCCTAGAGACGTTTGAAATCTTTCCAGTGCTATATAGTTAATTGTTTATCAGCCATTTCCCTTGGTTTAGTTTCAAAAAGTGAAATTACCCTGGTCAAAATTGGAGCTTAAATGTCTCATCATGGGAGTTCTTGTAATTTTCAAGGTCAATATACACAGTTTACCTTTGTGTGTGCTTCTATTGTTTTAAGCAGGGTGCTAAACCAGTTTGGGCGTTATGCTTTTGAAAAAAAAAATTAATCACGTTTTTTCCATGCTCGATATTCTTTATCCCGCACAATAACTTTATTTCAACATGCAAACCTATTTATCCAGGAAAATTGTTCTAACCGCTGTGAAACGTTTTTGGTCAAATATTACGCTCCCAATGCCCTCTGTTGACGTTTTTTCGATTTTTTTAATTCTAAAAAACTTGAAATTAGGTTAGGCCAGCTGCCATTTTTTATTATTTTGCTTTAAATGATGTAATCAAATTTGACACAGGACAAGGGGAAAAAGTAATTTAAAAATAAAATTCAGTAATCATGTGTATGAACTCATGAAGTGAAATTGACATACTGTAGAATAATGTCAGAATTCATGTAACCGGTGCGATTATGGAACGGTGTGGGAAAAGAAGTATTATTGAGCTGAATTAATTTTGCTAGGGATATTTGAGCTCGACCCACATTCTCTGCGGGGTGCATTTATGTAAAGTCACGATTTATTCCCCGGCTCAGGAGTTCCCAGAAAGACCGAATGCCACGTTCGTGACAGCACTTAACAAGTTTTTCCCATGAATTATTTATACACAGATAACTGACTACTGGATGACAGCCAACCAACCACTCGACCTCACGCTTTGCATTACGTCCGCCACGACTGATGCCGAACAAACTAAATCCAGCAGACTTTTTCCACTCTCTGACATCCTTACTTCTTCAGCCCTACTGGCGCATAAGCCGACGTCCCACTTTCTCTTTGACTGGACTGGACTTTGGAGGAACTGAGCGGCTTACTTAGTTCGCTCTCTTGACTCTTTACAACTGGCTGGTCGAGCCTGTTGTCTGCCATTTCGTTTTGGTTCTACGTTTTTTGTTTGTAACCATTCCTACCTAGTTATTTTTCTCCACTTTGTTTGTTATATATTGTGCACGCGGGGCTGCACGGTGCTGTAGCGCCGGGATTCTTGTTTCCCTCCCTCTTAATCAAGTTGATTTTCGTAATAAAGACGACTTTAAAGTTCATGATTTCTGGTTTGCCTCTCAGAGCCAGGGAGGTCTGTGTCTCCGAAACCTTGGCCGCGAACCGGTTTGGTCGTATGTCGGTTTTGTTAATCCTCGTTGTAATCCGTACTCATTCTCCTTTCCCTCATGATTCCTACTCGTACTTCCCTCTGTTGTCTTCACGTTGCTTGCATGCTCACTAACCAGTGGAAAATGTGAACTTTAGAATCTTCTGTCTTGATCCGCCAATCGGTCTGTTGGTAATTTGTAAACTTCAGGAATAACGTGCATTGAGCGCTGCAATTCTTTGAATGTACGGCTAAGGGTCTGACATTGAAGGGGTGGTGGTATAAACCAAAATCTCATTAGTTAGCTGGAAAACCAAAACATCTAGTATTTATTGCAATAGTACATGTACTTCAGTTTTAATGTTCCAATGCTGGTAATGGATGGCACTAAATGTAATGGGAACTTTTGTTTTTTTGACATGGAATATTTTCGAAAATTATTTCAGTGACTTGTATGAACAATTACTTGTTCCATTGTTGCATTTTTTGTTGTTTTTTTTGCTCGAAGCTGAGCAACACAACTGTTGGCATTACTAACTGGTTCAGCTATTGTAATTGTACATACTAGTATCTGATGCAGACAAGTTCATCACTGTCCTCTTTGTCAGACTCCTTGCATTTTTTCATGTGTGATAGCGACGCCTTTTTTTTTTTCTCGTTTTTTTTCGTGTTATTCAATGACTGAACTGCACAAAAAACGTTACTGTACTTAGCTGACATTGTATCAAATCTTACTTCTATAACTGTTTGGAATGATCGCCCTCGTACTTATTATTCTTCAATAAATCATTTGCAAAGTACTGGTAACTCTGGACATTGCCTTTATACTTTATTTTTAAGCATACGTTTTAAGATGCATATTTTAGGCAAACTCAATTTTTTTGACAGTGCAATAGAACCAGTAATTTTTTTATAAAATGAAGTATTAAATTTCGAATTTGGGATAATATCACTTTTTCATAGCTGACCACTTTATCGACGAACTTTTTATAGTGTAACGGACTAATGGGAAATTTGTGTATGTATTACACAGGCATTTGTACCTATAAAATTAAAATGAGAGTAGTAGTTATATACAGTAAAAAGCAAAATCTGTCTATATCTGATAATAATTATTGCAGAATTGCGATTTCTATTACTAAACGCTACTGACCGAAAATGTTAGTGACCATTTACACGACAGGTTGTTCTTAGCTAATATCAGTTAAAAATTAATATAGTAAAAAATATATTTGTCCTTTTTAGTGGTCTTGCCTTTAGATCTTTTCTGCTGATTATGTTAACATTTTTAACATTAATAGTTGCTTTCTGTACCTAACTATTTCAGATCTATTATTTGTAATTGAGCATTTGAGCGTGCTGACCACCATTTTTGAGATGGAATAGTTCAAGGTAGGAACGTTTGTTATTTTATTCGGTTAATGTTCAAAAAAAGAATACTAAAGTTTTATTAATTGTCAGTAGGATAAGCAGGCACCAGTTTGTTCTCACGTCAAAGTGGAAGACTGCTGGTTTACGGAATACCCTGATAAGGTAAGTCACTCAAGAAGGTATAGTGTCTAACGATAATAGAACTTTTAAAACAATCTGTAAGGCGTTTAAGTAAAATCTTAAACAGGTAAAAAAAATGAAATAAATTTCTAACATAATAAACTATAATGTATTCCTGACATTCATTAGTTGATCGTCCAGGTAGCAGCGAATAAATAGAATAATGCATCACTAACACCACTAGTAATAAATAACCAAAGATTTATTTGCTAACATTCATGAGACATGCTCAACTCGTAAAAATTATAATTTCTTAGGTTAGGATTAATCTGCTGTGAGGCTACGTTTGTCAGCAATGTACAAGTTATTAATGAAGTCGGTATGGGGAATGCATCGCATCAATTGGTACATTCAGAATGTGGCAATTAATGTCCGTGGTTTGAGATCGTAGCAATGCGGCGAACATGCTTCTCGCTGGTATGAAAAACTAAGCCGACTTTAAAATTGTTTAAAAGTTATACAACTCATGCGCGGGGTTATTTTTTGGGACGTTCCATTTCTTCGATCATTCCCAGTAGTTTTTGTCGGCCCTTTTTGTTCAGTTGCGAAATGCAGTTCACCAGTGCTGTCATCTGCTTCGTGGAGTATTCCTGAAAACGGACCAATACGAACAATAATCGAAATTTAAAGCTCATGAAATAATTACTAGCTTTAAATGTTGGCATACCTTGTGAGCGACAATCCATTCTTCCAGTATGTTTTCTGGTAAATAAAACGCCTTGACGTAGGCTTCTACGTAATCTTTATCGGGAATGGGTCTGCAAGAACGATGTTATTAATAAACCACAAATGTGACCATAATATTCAGCAATTATAATGAATATTATAGGCTTTTTTTTCATGGTGAGCATCCTTTTGGGTCGGGCTAAAGCAACTTGCCTGAGATCGGTTATCTTCTCCAATTTCATTAAAAACTGCTGGAAGTCGAGCTGCATCAGCGCTCTTCCTTCATTGCTGCATTTGCGTGCACTGGCAAACCTATGGATTTTTCTGGTTTAATTATTTTGAAAGCAATTTGAATTAAATTTGTAAGGATTAAGAAATTAACAGACCCTTCCACAAACGTCCTCGTGGTCAGGCGTATGCAGTGCCTCCAAAGAATGTTGTACGCTTCCTGCGGAATTGGCACGCGCTTTGAAACCTCCCCCAATCGCATGCTCAGAACCTGCATTTCCTGTCGGAAAGTAGGCAATTATTAGTCAATTAGGATGAATGAGAAAGGAAATCATCTCTGAAATTTCTTTGGTTCTGACCCTTAGGAGGTTGTCCACATATGCGCTGTGCTGCGACATAATGTCGCCCACGTCCCACTTGACACATATCATCATGTTCAAGGTCTGCTCGTAGTCGATCGTGCGGGCTGCAACAGTCATGTAAACCGGGTGGCGGAGCTCTTGGGCGATGCTAACCGTGTAGGCGTAGAACTGCTGCAGAAACACCTTCTTGGCCGGCGGAATCAGGGACTCCACCGGCTTCTGCAACAGTTTCAGTTGGTCGGCCAAAAACACCCTGAAACCAACACGAATTGGGGTTACACGCTGGGGTTAGCACGCCGAAACCTTTTCTCACGAGAATCGAACAAGCCTTACAAGGACTCTGCTGCCACAACCCTTTCAGCCAAACCAAACAACCTCTCACTATTCGTCAGATTTACGATGGGCGAGATGTGCGGTTTTGGAATTTTATCCTGAAGAGAAAAAGCAACTATTTCATTATCACGAAATATATTACAAAAACCTTGAAACTGTTAGTTTTAATGAGCTCTTCTTGCTGATTATCATCCATGAACAGACATCGTTCTTCCAAGTAAATTACCTAGAATTTTCAGAAATTGCTTCCACAAAGTAAAATGTTAACGTCATTTTACAGGGTGCGTGCACAAGTCGGGGAAGGACAAAAATGGCCATAGATAGTCAGGGAAAATTTTTGTTTTTGTTGGTACATCAGGGAAATCCTTTAAAAATGTGCTGACTTTTGCGTTGTATCTTTAAAAGGAAGGTGCTCTAAGCACTAAAAAAATTTTATACATATTATTTTCGTTTATTTTACTCATAAAAATGCATTTTCCCAAAAATAACTAGAGCTGCTAAATACACTTTTGGAAAAGTCTGAGAAATTTAATTCGGTAGGTTAGGTAAATGATTTTGTAAAATATCAGAACAAACTGTTATAAAAATCCTTCCCTAAAATACAGATGTCAGTTATGTTTTTAAGGAAATATACAATTATTTCATGTTTTTTACGATTTGAAATGTGGTCTGTTTGCAGAAAATCCACAAGAGCAAATGTTTGCCAGGCTGATTAGATGCTGTATTGCAACTTGAAAAGCACATGTTACCTTTTGTCGATTATCTCCAGCAGATTCGATGACCACAGAATTTTCGACAAATATGAGATTGTCGTTGATTCGCCTTAAGGTTGCCCTCAACTTGTCACTTAGGGTGAAATCGCTCGCTCCGATCTGTAATACGAAAACATTTAATCAATCATGAATTCGTGAATTGAATTCTGCAATTCTTGAATGCTATTAAAGCTCACCATATCGTTGGCAAAAAATATGTACACCTGTAAGAAAAACGTGTTAGTGGTAGAATCTTACAAGTGGTGTTTAAAACGGTGAAAACCGAACTTACAGCAAACATGTAGTATTCGAACAGCTGGGACATGCAGATGACCACGTCAAATGCAATTGGCTTTAATACATTCATCATTTGCATGTATTTTCCTGGGAAAAAATAGGTCAAATTCAATTTAATGTAGGATAAAATACATTTCAAGTACAGAACTTACAACCCACCAAATAGACGTAACACGTTTAAGGTAGTGTTGGTTAGTATTGGGGCTTGTTCCTTGGTACTTTTCAACGTCATGTTCTTCACCATTTTGGAATGTCTTTAAAAAAATAGACGCATAAGATTAGTTTAACAAAATTGCTGCATTCTTTCGTAATATTTTCACATGCATTTAATTATATAGAACAAATTTGATTGAAAAATCACTATGTGCGTAGTGTAATAAGATGTATCATTTATTTATTCCAAGTAAATTCATCGATCAGATTACTCAAATCGAAAATACTGAAATTATTGCAAAAATATGCAGTGTCACAAGTAAAATCATGATAGTGATTTCTTTGTATCAAAAATATAAAATGTTTATTCGACACCAATAATGTTCTAAATTCATTTATTTTTAGGCACTGATTAAGCATCTTTGGATGTGATCTTTTGTACCGACGAAACCTCGGTCGATCTGCAAAGGAGCAATGTTAAGATTGTATGACCAAAAACTGACTTTGACGCTGCCGCAGGAATCTCGCCCGTTTGCTCGTCCACGAAGTCCTGCTTCAGCTCCTCAGGAACGTCCGAATCATCGCTCTCCGTATCCTCGTACACGAGATGGTCATCGGTTTCAATCTGAAGGTCGGCGAAAAGGCAAGCATGGAAATAAAATGGTAACTAAATTTTCGGGATTTAACCTGTGGCAAGTATACTGACCGTGGATGACAGTAACACGTCTTCCGAGTCATCGTCAACAAACTCGCTGACATCGAAGGGGTTGCCTCCTTCGTAAAACTTTCGGAAAAAAGCATTGCCTTGTGACTTGAGGACGCTGTCTGTCTTGTGAGATGGGGATGAGACAGGGGTGGTGGTGCTGTGCTGTCGTTGCTCCAACTTAAAGTGATGTAGAAACTTGAATTCCTTTGAATCAAAACATGCCATCAGACGTTGGAATTCTTTTCCAAACGACAGCCTTAAGCTATTAGAAATTCAATTAGGCGATGATGTTGGTGCCCATCTAGATGTGGTGGTAGTGGCCAAATAAATTGGGTTGAAGGATTACACCCCCTACCACATGGTGCTCACTGATTGTAGGGTACCGAGTTGAATTGAATTGAAAATGTACAGTTTTGTTATTGACAGATTCACATGGTTCGCAACATACCCTTGAGGTAATATGCCCATTATGTTTCTGTTATTATATTGTGATCAGTTCAAAACTATAAGGGACGATTTTGACATGTTTTTTTTTTATAATAATGTGGTTATCAAATCGAAATAAATGCCATTTGACAACTGGTCTGTGAGAAAATCTTAACTGATTGATTGCTAACTCGACCGAAAACTGCAGTTATCTACGTTTGACTGCAGTTGTTAGTTTTCTGAAACACGTAACACAATTGACTGCGCACCAAGCTGGGTTGACCTAATATTGGCAGTAATTTTGGTTTTTAAAGTTCATTCCAGACAAATGCCGGTGCAGTCTCTCAAAATTGACCATGACTATTTAATTCGGTTGACGTATTTTTTGTACAAAAAGTATCTCATTCGAGTAAATATGGTAACTCTTACTCTCTTCTCTCTCCTTTCCGTGACCTACATCTTTAAAACAAAAATATAAAGTCGCAGATTTACCGTAACAAAATAAACTTTCTAGGATCTTAGCTGCGGTTTAACCACAGATAAAATACTGCAATTTAATTGCTGTATTTTTTTTTTTTTTCTACTCCAAAATGAAATTGAGTACACATTTATTGCATTTCAAAAACGGTGATGGCCCATTTTTCTCTAGTTTTCACCCTGCCCAAGGATGACAACTTGGTAAATGTTTATTTGGGATCACAAACGTTTTGCACAAGCTTACCGTCAGCTGAAATATGGTGAAGTTATTTTTTACAGGACACAGTTCCCAGCCTTCGTTTTCAAGAAACATCCGCAGTTCTTCACCGCATGCCCTAATATCGAAAGAATGGTAGTTAAATCCATTTGGTATGCCACTGGCAGAAAACGCCAATCAATGAGGACTAACCGGTGGTAATTCCTGAAGTAATTGACGCTTTGCCTACGTATGGATTCCTGCAGATCGTCCGATTTGCTTCCGCAGAATTCTTCGCCTATTTCTATGAGCCTAGCAAGAAAGAAGCCGTCTTTGTAACCGCCTGCTCCATAGACGTACCATGAAATGAAATCCGCATCCTGGGCCTTACCTACTCACGAGATCCAGCACCTGGATGAACTCGTCAAATTTGAAATTCGAAAGATCGTTGGCGAGTAAATATCCTTTCACTTTCTGTTGAACGTCCTGCCAGATGCGGCCCAAGCCATGCTCGAGCTTCTGCTCCACGTAGCGACGGTTGAAATTGGCTTCCAGACCAAGGTTATTACTGGTTTCTTCAAAAATTCAGAATGCAGAAATATACTTCCGTTTCATTTTGCATCTTCATTAACTCGTGTAAATGGGATTGTGTCATACCAGCCTCTTCGCCTTTGTCATAGTCGTTATTCTTGTGCCACTCGATGATCCTGTTGTAGCTGTGCATGATCTGCCAGAGCGCCTTGCACAAGTCCACCAGGCACGGCGTAAAGCTTTCTGTCGTTATAAACTGGAAAACTGATTTTAGCAAACCGGAGAACAAAATCGATGCCTCACACACTGCAAACCTGAAAACTCACCTTACACAGGTCTTGATATTTCCGCTTGTGGAAACTTGTGTCTGCCTTTGCAGCACACAGCTCCACATAACCCAACACAATGGTAAACGTTGTGTTATGAATTGCTGTTGTGAAGTGCATGTGGAGCTGGTCCATTGCAGTCTGTAATGATAATTCCGTATCTTCTATATTCATATATTCCATAATATATGTATATATATATATACACCGGTTGTGATTTTTTGTGATATATATTAAGAAGATTAGCTTCTGAATTTTTATTAATTCGGTATTATTTAAAAATTCTTTTAAACAATTTATTATATTATCTGAGACTTCTTACCTGAGTCTTTCCCAGTCTCCTGTATGCCATCTGCAGCTTCTCGTAATGATTGCTGTCAAAATTGGAACAAACTCGGGCCAGTGCCTCATCCAGTTGTTCTTCGATCATCTCAATCGTGTCTTGAAGCTTGGAACTGAGCTCGCTAATGGTACACAATTACAAGTAAGTTTCTGTGATGTATGTTTGCGCATTTTGTTGATTGATGCAAGGCCTTTCACAAGATGCCTGCATTACCTGATGCATTTGTAGTAGCGGAATGTCAGCACAGCTTTTTGGCATTCTAGACACAAGTTTATGGCACCGGGGTAGTTTTCTTCCTATGCGTCCAACGTGGAGAAACACAAATCAATAATTTTCTTTTATGACATACCCAGCTTTCTTCTATGTTCATATCCATTTACCTCGAGTAGTTCCCTTAATCGAAGATCAGTCTGTTGCTGAAAAAATTAAATTTCTTTGTGATTTCATTTAACATATATTTTGGCTTTTATTTCCTGGATATATACACAAAATTCACCTAGCAATTTCAACGAAATATTTACCAAAGTCTTAATCATCCTCAAGGACTTCAGAATGCCCAACAGCTGCTGGCGCTTGTAGTAATTGGATAAAATGCCCAAACTTGCCACCGTAAACTGCTGCATGGAATCCGCCAGGCACCCCCGTGCCCCTCGGCAAATGTGCAGAGCTTCCCGCAGATTATTCTGGAGCTCGTAAACGGTTTGGAGTTCCTGCACGCAGGCGGACTGCTTTTGCAGAATGAAACTGGAAACACGCTCCGAAACCTGTATTGAAAGATGTATAAACTCCAGGGCACACAGCCACAGTTAAAACTTGCATCTTTCTAAGCGGACACTTACCACGTCCAGCTGACGACCGAGCTTGTTGCGGTCTGCACTGATTTCATGCCTGTCCAAAGTCTCTGGAAGTCTCTGCAACAATATTGCAACAATTTCTTGAAATCTGCGATTGTGAAAGGTTCCAGCAAATTGACGGAAATATGTCGCACCTTTAGGATGTAGTCAGTGGCATCGAACGTTTCGTCAGAATAATAGACTGTCTCGACGGAGGAAAGGATCTCATCAGCAGAGGGCGAGTTCTCCTCCTCTGCTGGGACTTCCACTTTCTAACAAAAATATAAGGTGAAGCTTATGTGTAAATATGAAAACACTTGCACTGTTTAAACTGCTGACATGGTTTCGACATCAAACGAATAGTTAACAAACAATTATGCAGATGTCTTTGAAGAGATCGAACAATTAATTAATTCTTAATTTTTGGAATTAGTAAAAATATTAATACAGCTTAAATTTTACCATACTCTATATATATTTTTGATTATTTTATCAAAATTAAATCCAATAACATGCCAAGAACCCTCCAAGATGTGCATGTTAGTGATAAATGGTTCATCATTTAAATGGAGCAATTGTGAGAGTAAAAAACCACAGCTAGGGCTACTGGTGCCGGAATAGAACCAAGATCTTCCCAAATATAATGCCAGCTAAACTGTCATCTCCAGAACTCGACGTCAGCAGTGGGAACTTCATCCTTCCACCTGATAATCTGTAGGCAGAAGCTGCGTTCTGCACAGAAATTCTCTCTTTCTGTCATGCAGAAAAAACCTTTAACTGACCTTTTACTGCTGCTAGTAGGCCCTTCACATATCTAAATTTATGGTGGTATACACCAGGAAATAAAAATTTGACAATGAGCCTACCTGCTCCGCGAGACTTGTCGTTGATCCTGGTCGTTCGCTCGCAGGCACCTGCTGTTCAGGGGAAGTTGGGGATTTCAAGGTACCCTAATTCATAATATAAAACAAGGAACTCGTATGACCTTATAGGAAGTCAACTGCATGATATGTCATGCAATGAATGAGCATACTCACCTGCCGATTTATGAACTGTATTAATTTGATTTTTAAATCCATTTTGCGGATATGTGCCCAGCGCTAGCTGCCGTAAAGAATCATGTCACCATCAGACGATCCCACTCAGCAAATTTGCAAAAGTTAATTATTAATTTGGCATTCAGTGCCAATTGCCAGCTCAGTTGCGTCGCCCAGCCCCCTTTTATCAAT
>JAQIXS010002537.1:0-22305 GCA_034700785.1 Rossiulus vilnensis
AAACATTGGCTTCCAACAGTGGATAAACTATTTCAATTAATTGCAAGGAATAAGAAAGCCCTCATATTGTACCAAGGAGATCAACATACCATCTCGCCATCCAAACCTCGCATTCGACTCAGCCAAAAAAAAAGTTCCTCAAAATGAAACATAAGGACATATGCTGGCTTGGTGTTATGTTATTAATGGCCGCTGAGGTCAGCTCGTACAACATATTGATGATGCTGACGTTTGCCACAAATAGTCACAAGTATGCCTTCGACCCTGTAGCTGAAGAACTGGCGAGAAAAGGACATCAGGTAAGCAGATATGGTTGGCCTATTCCAATTTATATATAAACCGAATAATCAACTTTCAATTATATTTTGAACATTATTAAGATACATCTTGTTTATAACGCCATTAGAAGAAGAGAAAGAAATATTAAAACAACGTTTTTGTCTTACCATAACCTTAACGTAAATAAAATCGTTTATGGAAGTCATTCCGAACATTTGCCTCACCAAAATTATGTGGAATCTGTCGAATAAATTGGTTTGATGGATTACACCCCTATTACCATTCACTTACTGATAAGAGGGTGTTGAATTGAATCGAACGACTTTCACTCTTTTTTCGCCACCGGTACGTTTTTGGTCTATATACATGTACACCTATCTAGCTCATGCTAGAAATTTTAGTAAAATTGATCATATATGGTTAAGTGTCTACACCAGCATGTGCCGTACGTGTGGTACGGGATATAACATCCTAACATTTAGGTTAGCAATAAATTTAAAAAAATATACTTCTTGAAAACAAGCTTTGAAAACGTCAAAAATATTTTGCATCAGTGCCCGCATCACACCATCTCATTTTCTTTCCTAATTCATGCAGGTCACCATAATGAGCCCGATAACACAGTCGAAGGAGCAGCCCGGTGTCAAAAACGTGTACCTCTCCAAAGTAGCCGACGTGTGGGAGAACCGGAACTTCACTTTCTTCAACGCCCAAGGCGGAGCCGACATGAATTTCTTAGCAGTGGTGTTCGGCATGTGCCAGAAGCTGTGCACCGCAACCTATCTCCAGGAACCGGAAATAGAGAAGTTGATCAAATATCCATCTGGTTCGCCTTACGACGTCCTGATAGTGGACGCTGTCATAAACTACTGGCTTCTCGCCTTGGGGCATCATCTCGACATTCCCATCATGTTACTGTCCCCAGCCCAAAAGATGCATTCCACGGCACATGCCATGAACATTCCGGCGCCATATTCGTACGTTCCAACGGGCATCACCTTCATTACCGGTGACATGACGTTTCTCCAGAGATTGCAGAACGCCGCCATTAACCTCAGTTATTTTCTGGGACGAGACTACTATCTCTTCAGCGACTGCGACAAGACCATCCGAAAGGTCATCCCAAACTCACCGCCATTGTCTGAACTGGAGAGCACAATAGCGTTTCTGCTGACCAACAGCCATCCATCCATCCATCCATCCGTTCCATCAATGCCAAACTTCAAAGAGGTTGGGTGCCTGCACTGCAAGAAGGCAAAACCTTTGCCCAAAGTACGTGCCAAATACAGTGTCATACACCCACACTGCCCTTAGTACGCTTAATGCTTAGTATGTGTTAAGCTGTATTTGTATTATTTGTATTACTTGTATGTTTCTTAGGACCTCGAAGACTTTATGCAAAGTTCAGGGGACGCTGGGGTCATTTACTTCTCCCTCGGTTCGGCCACAAAGGGCAGCGCAATGCCAACGGACATGCGTGACAAGATAATAAAGGCATTTGCGCAACTTCCCCAGAAAATCTTGTGGAAATACGAGAATGATATTGAAGGACTGCCAAAGAACATCAAGCTGACAAAATGGGCACCACAGCAAGATCTTCTGGGTAGGTCAACAGCAAAAAATTGCTAGATTTTTTTACGAACTAATCTGTCAATAATTAGTTCTGATATGAACAGTATATGTGAGGATATGGTGCTTTGTTTAAATTTAAAAAAAAATTAAACAAAATCTGCGCAAATAAGATATACGAAGAACTGAAAAGAACTACAGTATGCGCTAGAGTGTACTTTAGACGAATAACATTCGGAAAGCTGAAATCTAAATATTTTCACACCATAGATGCGATATGTAGATAGCTTCATGGCCAGTAATCTTCTAGTATCGGGGCAACTCACCCCCATACTTAAAATTGAAGCGCGCAAAATGAAAATGGCATAATGCTGTTAATCAAGCGATTCTACTGGGAAACAACATGGACATACTTAACATTATTGTAAGTGGTTTATCAAAAAATATCATAATAAGGACAGTGCCGCAACGAAGATAAATTTCTTACCTGAGACAGTAAACACAACTCACAGACGAGAAGTTAATAAATGCAGTCTTTTTGAAATTGTGAGCATATAAAGTCACACTTACCTAAATGAAGAAAAAAAAAACATTTTAGTATATGGACAGGCCTTTTAAACGTATTCTTTCAAAGAATTTGTTTACCCTACTCATGAAGGTATACATGTATTTAGCACTATGACTTACTAAATCAAAACAATACACAGGGCAAACCGAAAAGCGTAGGTCATTGAAATTAAAGTGAGTAATCGAAAGCACCTTTTAAGAAAAAAAAATACTACAGCCGATTATGTTGATTTGTACTGGTTAAAAACAATACATGCCAGTTTGTCTAATGCAATTATGTGATTTGAATCTACAGACGAAAGTTTTACATAAATGTATTACAAATATTCAAACTCAACAACCTAAATTGTAATAAGAATAAGTGATATTTAATCACTTTTCAGCCCACCCAAAAATACGCTTATTCATAACACACGGTGGCGGTTTGAGCACATTCGAGACAGCCTATCACGGCTGTCCAATCCTTGGCTTTCCCCTGAGCGCTGACCAATGGGGCAACATTGGAAATGCCGTAGGCAAAGAATTTGCAGAATCTTTGGATTGGAGGACATTCACCACAGAAGAATTTCTAGACAAGATTCAGCTGATGTTGACCGATACCAAGTAATGCGAAACAGACAATCTTAAGTCTTTTACAATTGGGTCCCGATTAATTTTTTTAACGTTTTGTGACAGGTATCAAGTATCAGTCGACCGAGTTTCGACTCTGCTGAAGGATCAGCCCCAGGAACCATTGGAAACCGCTGTTTACTGGATCGAATACGTCATCCGCCACAAAGGGGCGCCCCATCTGCGAAGTGCAGCCATGAATCTGAATTTCTATCAGTACTTTCTCTTGGATGTCATCGCATTTATGCTATTTATTGTCCTGTCATTTATTGCGGTAGCGTATTTTTCACTCAGGCAACTTTACCGAATGTGTTTCTCATGCAAAACATGTTCGACCGGTAAAAGTCGGAAGCCGGAAAAAATAAAAGTTAAGAAAAATTAAAAACCAACGCATTGTTTAATTATCTTGGTACCATGGCATGCAATGATTAAAGATGGTAGTAACACTTGCAAACTTTGACAAATAATGTTTCAACCATCTTCTATGCAGTAATAGCTCTTATTTCAACTTTTCTTACTCAAAATTTAAAAAAACGTTAAGTTCAGAACACATATGTGACGGTATTTGTTGATTTGCAACAAGAAAAATAAAATAAGTAACTTGTGAAACGTATCAATTTTATATCTTACAAAAAAAGGGTTCCACATTAAGTTCTATGACTTTTTCGTTTTTTTACACAATTTTCTTTACGCATGGAATGATGTGAGATTATAAAACAGTTTCCTATTTCAATAAATGCAGGACTGAGTGTGTCATGCATTAAATTAGGTGTTAACTAATCACTTTACATAATTTTTTCATGTCGCTAAGATTTGAAAAAATCATTAATAATAAATACTTTCAACATCTAAAAACAGTTACATGTAGGAACCCTTTGATTATTAGAAAGGATAACATTACATTTTCTACTTTGACGGTATCAAAGGACAAAATTGCTGCAAGATCAGAACATCGGACTAATTTGGAAAAAAACCAATTCGAAACATTTCTATAAAAATACCAAAACGCACTTTTCTAAATTAACAACAACAAACAAGCTCAGTATTTACTAAAACACGTGAACTGCACACTTTTCGTTTTCGATGTGGGCATCTTACACGACAAATGACGAACGAGTTTTAGATTAATAAAACATCTAATTTATAAGCCGACTTTTTCGGAATTCTGTGCTTTACTTATTCATCAAGTGAATTTCTCGGGCATCTATGCGCGAAAAATGTACATGTATGTGCACGAAAAATAATTAGAAAACGTAAATATAGCTATACCGCAGGTAGTTAACAATTATAATTGAGCAATATCGTCCTTGATCACTGTCAAGGACAAACATAACTTTATAATTGATGAAAAGCATGTTTTCTGCTTTTAATACAAGTACATTATTACAATGTCAACCATTTTTCTTTCGAATCACTTCAATCAGAGCAATGCCGGCTTCAAGTTGGTACCCTCGTGTCCATGAGCCACGAACAAAGCGAAAACATGCACACAGATAACTAAATTTCTTATCAAGGTTATTTGGCTTTTGCCCAAGCCAACCAAAGTCAAACTTCTACTAACAGGCTGATTTAGGTCAAAATTTGACGTGCCTAGCCTCACTATCACGGCATCACCGGCACTCGTTCAGTTGATTTCAACCTTCAAGCAATTCCTTTTTCATGGCAAACATAACGCTATATTAAACTAGTGCGGTAATACCATGCATATATACGGGGCACTTGTATTTCTTCACACGTGTACTTTAGTGGTGTCATACAATGTCTTGATGATGATGGCGGTGGGTTCCAGAAGCCACAAGGTAGCGTTGGACCCGGTTGCTGAAGCACTGGCCAAACATGGGCATCAGGTATGGTTATAAACAATTTGAGAAAATTCACACTGGGAATTTGTATGTACATCTCATCCTTTATAATTCATTGAATTATTACCTCGATGAATGATATTTTGATGTACGCCTCTGATGTTTTTCAGAAATTCATGTACTAAATCCATGCTCACAAATTGATATAATCATGCAAAACGTGTACATATATGCACGTGACACGTTATCATTGTTATCACTGGGTTTCATGGGTTCCATACGAAAATAGTTAAGTGTCAAAAGTTACAACCCACGGTCTTGCCAGAGACCATCACCTTTTCCCCCTAAATTATGTTAAGTAGGTTGTGCAATTAGAGGATGGTGTTCTTTTGACTCAGCCTTGTGCCAATATATGTACCTTTTTCATTGTTATTAGATTTATCACCGAATGCACTTGTCTTGGCACGTAATATAATTAACTTAATAGTAAAAACTTAAAAACAAAACATGCAAAAAAACGAAACTATTCCTGAGAGTAAGGGTATATAATTCTACACAAATAGACGCTTGGATTTCCGTGAAATTAATTTTCACCATCATGTGGCTGGTGGTTTTATAAATGAAGAATTCAGGAGACTCAGCCAAGTTTTATTAGATCCCTACGTTTCGGCCTCTTTATTAGGCCATTTTCAGGCGATTGCAATACTTTTGATCAACTTAATTCCATTAATTCCAGGGATAGTGCGCAAATGGAATTAAGTTGATCAAAAGTATTGCAATCGCCTGAAGATGGCCTAATTAAGAGGCCGAAACGTAGCGATCTAATAAAACTTGGTTGAGTCTCCTGGATTTTTTATTCACAAATAGAGGTTGTGTAAAAGGAACATAAGCTGACAGCATCTATGGTTGCTTCCTCGTATCCTCGTAAATCTGCCTAAACTACCGGTGGTGATACTTGCAAACATTACTCACATAGTCAGCTATGAACCTCACTGGGTTATGGTATCGGATAAAGAATAAATAGGGCCACATAACA
Source organism: Rossiulus vilnensis (assembly GCA_034700785.1). Lineage (NCBI taxonomy): Eukaryota > Metazoa > Arthropoda > Diplopoda > Julida > Julidae > Rossiulus > Rossiulus vilnensis. Next base: position 5,863 of record JAQIXS010002537.1, read on the forward strand.
AACAAATGTTAAAGCAGATTCGTTTGAAAACGACAATTAATGACGCAATTATTTAGGTGACGTTTATGAGCCCCATAAGAGGCGCCAAAGACTCTCCAGGAGTTCACAACGTGCTTCTCAGTACGAATGCTGATTACATGGATGCATGGAACTACAGTTTTTTCAACGGCAGTCAGATGGGCTTCGAGTTTTTTAAGAAAGTGTTCGGCCCACTGGTGAACGTATGTAAGCTGACATACCACGTGGAACCGGAAGTGCTCAAGCTGATTCAGAATCCCCGAGATCAGAACTACGACGTTTACATCATGGATGGCGTACTGAACGACTTCCTCTTGGCAATCGGACCTCACCTCGGAATTCCCACCATCGTCATTTCACCAGCAGTGAAAATGCCCCCAATGGCCTGGGCCATGAACATCCCATCCCCCCTCTCATACGTCCCACTGGGCATGGAATTCATCGTCGGCCCAATGACGTTTACCCAAAGGTTAAAGGGTGTTGTAATGTACGTCGCCTTTATGTACCTCTCAGGTCACGTTTACTTTAAAGTATGTGACGAGATAATAGGCAAAGCCATTCCTGGATTGTCTCCGCTTTGGGACATGCAAAAGAACATTTCGTTTCTGATCTCCAACAGCCATCTTTCTATCCATCATTCCGCGCCTACAATGCCGTATTACGTAGAGGTTGGATGTCTACATTGCAAAAAAGGAAAGCCGCTACCAAAGGTAAGTGAACTTAATAACAGAAAACGTTTGTAGCGAATATTGTTAAATTTTTACAACAGGCCTAAAACAAACTGTTTAACAGATTTACAGTGCTTAAAACGTTAACTCCTCTGAATGATTTTTTGGAGGCAACCACTTTTAGCTATTCTCCACGTTCTGTTTTTAAGCATCTGTCTGCACCATGTGCATACATGTATTTCGTTCATTTTTTCCTTTAAATTGTGTATTTAAATTGTGGTAATTGGAACATGGACAAATATGCCTCTCGATAATGGATCATTTTAATAAATAATTATTTTTCCCGTAATGAAATGAACTTTTAGAACAATAGTGTTTTTGAAACAAACGAATAAAATATAGCAATACATTTAATAACAAAAATTAGTATACGGTAGAAACTGTCTACAACAACTTTCAATCTTTATTGTTTTCGTTAATTTCAGTTTTTTGTCTTATTTCTTAATTAAGTTAAGTTTTCAAGGAAATTTGACGTTCAATTTACAGGATTTGGAAGATTACATGATCAGCTCCAAAGACCAAGGGGTAATATACTTTTCTCTTGGATCAGTGCAACAAGGAAGCTCAATGCCAGAGGATCTACGTGAAAAAATCATCCAAGCATTTGCCAAGCTTCCACAGAAAATCCTTTGGAAATACGAAACTGAAATAGAAAATCTTCCGGAAAATATAAAGATAATTAAGTGGGCTCCTCAGCAAGATATTTTAGGTAAGTCCAAGGTACAACTCTAACTGACAGACGTTTAATATCTGTGCAAATAGCATACGTTTATGAGCGATTGAGTGCCGTTTGGCAACTGTTTATATGGGTTTTCTAATAGGCTTACTTCTAAAACTAAGCCCTTACTTGATATAATAACGTATTCATTTTATGAAACGCAGGCAAATTGAAGCTGGCAGTGCTTGAACTTATTCAAAAATTGCAATCATACAATTTCAGCTCACAATAAAACTCGACTGTTCATCACCCATGGCGGAGGAATGAGCAGCCAGGAAACGGCTTATCACGGATGTCCCCTTTTGGGATTTCCCCTTAGTGGAGAGCAATGGGGAAACATAGGCAACGCCGTTACCAAAGGATATGCAGAAGCTTTGGATTGGCAGACCGTAACAGCAGAAGAGCTATACAGAACGATAAAATTGCTTTTGGATGATGATAAGTAAGTCAGTTCATTTGAATCGGTTCAAACCAAGTGTTTCAGAAGTACCTTTTTCGCCTATAAAATATAAAAATTAATTGCTCCCTACATTTTGGTCATGATGATAACAAATTTCTTAAATAAGTGAAAATGCGTGCAAAAGTTATTAGACAAGCATTTCATGCAACTACATGGACAGATTTCACTTCATTTTGCTATTGTTGCACTAAGTTGATATTTATAGCTTAAAAACATAAAAGAAACTACTTCATAAATCAATTTAATTAGATATAAAGTTTCCGCTTTTCAAGCACTGTATACTAAAAACGTGATCTCGTTTTTAGATACCAGGCCGCTGCATCTCAAGTATCAACAATACTTCGAGATCGACCTCAAGACCCAGTAGAGACTGCCGTCTACTGGATCGAATACGTCATCAGGCACAAGGGTGCATCGCATTTGAAGAGTGCAGCAGATCACCTCAACACCTACCAGTACCTCTTATTGGACGTTATCTTATTTCTCATCATTGTAGTTTCTATCGCTCTATTAGCGTCCTTTTTCCTGCTGAGAAAGTGCTATCGATTAGTTTCCAAATCGAAAATCGAAAAACTTAAGCGGAACTAAGGAAGCTTCAAATTGTTCGTCCTAGATCCAACGTATCGGTTCACGTTTTAAGTGCAACGCTAAAACTGAAATAAATCGCACCGAATCTAACAAATCAACACGAGTATTTGAATTATTATACATTGTATGCTAGATTGTAGCTAATGACAAAGTATACATGGAGAAAATACATTTATCACAGATAATAAGTGTTGAAATCAAAATAGGTGTTGTTAAAATGCGAACTTGGTGTGGTTATATTTTCAGATGGCCATAAAGAAGAAAAAAACTGGAAAGAAAAGAGTAACAAGCTTCAAGATAAAGGTTTGTGATGTATTTACATGAATTCTTACATTTGGAAATTGAACATAAATTGAAGTATCCTTAAAGTCTGTATATTAGGACACACTGTACATTTTTGATGACATGTTGAAGGACGAAATTTATATTAAATGCATTCTTCAATATCATATATATATATATATTCATTCTTCACGAGGTCGTTAGCCAATACTATAGAACTAGCCTATAATTTAACGATGAATGTTTTTTGATCACTGCCAAGGACATAACTAAGATTTACGATGAAAATGTTTTGCCATTACATGTTTTCTGTTTCCAGTTTACCTTTTTTCTCCATAAATCACCGAATTGGCTTTTCGATCTAAACCAAAAATACAACCTCAATCACACCAGAGCAATGCAAAATTGTTACATAAAATGTTATTGAATAGAGACAACCTTAACCAATCAGAGGTATTCAGCTTATAGATTATGCCTTTCCTCATAAAAAAGTCACACCAAATTGGCGCCAATGCCCACCGATGAAAAACGAGTCATGGGACAGGAAAGATTAATTGCACAAGAGGCTATTGCATTCTATTGGCCCATTTGAAATCCTAGTGTATTCTTTTGTTGATTCGACTATAGTTGTTTACTTTATAGGTTTTAAACGGACAGCTGGCAATCGTGTTTAACTACACAGTCGTAGCAACGTAAATGTATATCTACACTTCTAATCAAGGTTACTTGGCGTTGCCAGCGTGTTGCAAACTGGTTTAATCAGTTAAAAGTTAAGCCTATGGAACCACAATGACTCAGCATTCGTTCAGTTGATTCCAAATCTCAAACGCTTCCTGTACGAGGAAATTAAAAAAAAACTGCTGCATTAAATTAGTAGGCCTACGGCTGACCCATGCATTTATACGGGACATTTGTGTTTCTTCTTACGAGCACTTTCGTGGCGTCATACAATGTTTTGATAATGATGGCGGTGGGTTCCAGAAGCCACAAGGTAGTGTTTGATTCGATTGCTGAAGCACTAGCCAGTCATGGGCACCAGGTATGTTAAAACATTCTGACAAAGTCAACACCGAAATATTGTATACTCATAAAAACACGGGCATATTTTATAAGTTCGCAATAATGAAATACGTAAAAATATTTGTATTAACCATTGCTATCACAGTGTACTTTCAAGATATGTTTACAATGATAGAAAACCGTACGAAACGGTATCAATCCGACCTACTCACATGGTCTAGCGAAAACTAGAACGGCACTGAGCCAAAATCAATGAAAGCTAATCAGGTTTATATATTACATCTACCAGCATGATTAATGCTAACAGGCTCTTGCATTCTATTAGTCAATTTTATTTCTCCAATATCATTCCAGTTTTTCATAGCATTTAAGTACTTTAATGAACATATCACTTCTTAGCTAAGTGATAAGTATAGAGTTGACATGCATATAAACAAAGATGTAAACGCTATTATTTAGGTAACGTTGATGAGCCCCATAAAAGGCTCCAAAGACTCTCCAGGAGTACATAACGTGCTTCTTAGCAAGAATGCGGATTTCATGGACGGCTGGCACTCCAACTTTTTCAACGGCAGTCAGATGGGCTATGAGTTTTTCAAGAAAAAGTTCGGTCCACTGGTGGATGCATGTCGCCTGACGTACCACGAGGAACCGGAAGTGATCAAGCTAATTCAGAATCACAAAAACCACAACTACGACGTTTACATCATGGATGGCATACTGAACGACTTCCTCCTAGGACTAGGACCCCACCTTGCAATTCCCACCATCGTTGTTTCTCCAGCACAGAAAATGCCCCTAATGGCCTGGGCAATGAACATCCCATCCCCCCACGCATACGTCCCACTGGGCATGGAATTCATCGTCGGACCAATGACATTTGGCCAAAGGTTAAAGGGTGCCCTAATGCAGCTCGGCTTCATGTACCTCTCTGACTTTACCCTATTTCAAGCATGGGACGACATAATAGGCAAAGTCATTATTGGATTGCCTCCGCTTTGGGATATACAGAAAAACATTTCGTTTCTGATGGCCAACAGCCATCCTTCTGTCCACGAATCCGTGCCTACAATGCCGTATTTCGCAGAGGTTGGATGCTTGCACTGCAAGAAGGCAAAGCCGTTACCAAAGGTAACAGAACCATTAGTTACTGGTGATGATAACTGATTACATTTCACTTGAAATAAAGAAGCAATATAATAAAGCAATTCTTAATTACATTAATACACAAACAGCTTTTATAAAATATAATTTTCATTCTCTTGGCTGTATGATTTCAACAATTAAAGAGGGATTAAACTGATTCAGAGTTAAAAATTAATACTGAAGCTTAAAAGCATGTCAAATATGTTGAAGGACCATAGTTTTCTTAACAATCGATAACTGTCTACAGTATCTACATGTATAAGAGATTCTGAAGACAGCTTTCACTATATGATAGCAATTTTACGGTTAATTTGCAGGATTTGGAAGATTACATGAGCAACTCAGGAGACAAAGGAGTTATATACTTTTCCCTTGGATCAGTGCAGCAAGGAAGTGTAATGCCGTTGGACCTACGGGACAAAATCATTCAAGCATTTGCCAAGCTTCCACAAAAAATCCTCTGGAAATTCGAAACTGAAATAGAAAACCTTCCGGAAAATATCAAGATTATTAAGTGGGCCCCGCAGCCAGATATATTAGGTTAGTCCTCTCAGTCTAGATTTGTGCAAATAGCATCTGAACATTTTAGACGTATGACTGGCATTTGGCAAATATCAAATACTAGGAATCCTTACTTTATGTAACGTGGTTGCGTATAACAAAGAGTAAATATTTTCCTTGTTATCATATTTACATTCATACGATTTCAGCACATAATAAAACTCGGCTGTTCATCACTCATGGAGGAGGAATGAGCAGCATGGAAGCAGCTTATCACGCATGTCCCCTTTTGGGATTTCCCTTAAGTGGAGAGCAATGGGGAAATATTGCCAACGCCGTTAACAAAGGATATGCAGAAGCTTTGGACTGGCAGACCGTAACAGCAGAAGAGCTGTACACAAAGATAAAATTGCTCTTGGAAGATGATCGGTAAGTTTACTTTAATTAGTTCTATTCAAGAGGACCAACTGCGGAAGCGTACCATTCAGCCAACATATTGCACCACAAGCCATCTCTTTAGTCCCTACTCCATCTTGTCCCATGCAGCAAAATAATCCAGATCACGTTACATATTCATTTCCCTATCATCATATTCATCATCATATTTCTATAATAATTACTATTACATTTTAGATACCAGATCGCTGCTACTGAAGTCTCATCCTTGCTTCGCGATCGACCTCAAGACCCAGTAGAAACAGCCGTCTACTGGATCGAGTACGTCATCCGGCACAAGGGAGCGCCTCATCTGAAGAGTGCAGCCGAGCATCTGAACACCTATCAGTACCTATTGCTGGACGTTATCTCATTTCTCACCATTGTAGTTTCCATCGTTTTCTTAGCGTCCTTTTTCTTGCTAAGAAAGTGTTATCGACTATTTTTCACTTCGAAAAGCAGAAAACTTAAGCTGAACTAAGAAACCTTTACCCCGATCATCCTAGTTTCATCTTATCGGTCGACTTATCTGAGAACTGTGACAACTGTAAAATAAATAGTATCTAATCGCGCTATTCAAGAGTATAGTTTGGTCTTAGTTTTTTTTCCCAAATTCCGTTCTTGGCTTAACACTGCGCGTTTCGCCCAAAAAAAAATCCTCAAAATGAGGCACGCAACTTGGATGGTGCTGCTTTTGATGCTGATCCATCAAGTCGCGACATATGACATATTAATGATGCTGACATTTGCGTCGAAAAGTCATAAAAACGCATTTGACCCCATAGCTGAGGAATTGGCGAAAAGAGGCCACCAGGTAAGGTTTGATAAAGTAATTCAGATGACATTAATACTGCTGACTAATTTGTAATTTGAAACATTATACATGGAATTCTAAAACTTTCGATGAAATAGAAATAACATCAAAGGTATTCTGCAACAGCTATTTTTTACTTTTTACCTTGCCAAGTTTATTACTCATAAATTACATTCTAGTAGCACCAAAACATACTATAAATATATTGCAGCTTCTATAGCTTACATTGTACTTTAAGCAGATTTGAGGCAAACATTTGCAATTAACAAAAATATTTTTATCAAAGGAGAAATCATGCAAGATTACATGACATGTTTTATTGCCTTACTGAACTGTAGAGGAACTAGAAGTAAAAGTATACCCAAGCTATACCTCACCTCATTGCATCACTTGATATTTTCAAAACAACCAGGGGGACACAACTTCACTTTCCTGCTCATAACGTTGATGAATCATTAATTCCTGAAACATTTTCCAAGGCATGAAATTCCCTGTATATACTAAAATCCCAAAATTGGGTAATCAGAAAGAGTTCAAAGTTGTAACATATCTCAACTACTTTCCTGTTATTTTAGGTAACTATATACAGTTCAATCCCAGAACAACAAGCCGTCTCTGGAGTGAAGAACGTGTTTCTAGAACACATAGCAGGGATTATGTCAAGCCGACAAAAGAGTTTCTTTGATGGGACTGCAACTGACCCCTCTTACCTAATCACACTGTTAAGTGTCGTGCAGCAAGTGTGTAGAGCAACCTATCACAATGAAACCGCCATATCTCAGTTAATCAAAGACCCAGAAAGCTCAAAATACGACATTTTGATCATCGATGGCGTATTTAACGAATGGCTGCTGGCCTTGGGTCATCATTTTAGCATCCCAACCATTGCAATTTTCCCTGCCCAGATGCTGCCATTTACGAGATGGGCCATGGACATACCTAGCCCCCCTTACTCGCTTAACGGCCTAATCGGTAATGAGAACACGTTTATCGAACGGCTTAGAAGTGCGGTAATCATGATCGGCTTTATGGTTATCAAAGAAGCCATACTGTTTAGGGACTACGACAAAAGCATCAGAAGCGTTCTCCCCAATTCCCCCTCAATTTCTGTTCTGGAGAGGGAAATCTCCATGGTGATGGCGAACAGCCATTCCTCCATCCATCCATCAGTTCCGTCCATGCCGAACGTCCTGGAAGTCGGATGCCTCCATTGCAAAACAGCAAAGCCTTTGTCAAAGGTAAGCAATTATTAACGAGTGTTAAACATATTTGGAATCAGTGAAATGTGTATCTCAGAAATGCGATGGTTTCCTGCCAATTTCAACTCTTTAAAAATGATTTTAAATTCTTATACTTATTACGTAGACTATTAATAAATAACCCGTACCTTACTAATACATAACCATAGTATAGTAAGCCGGTTTAGAACAAACGTCATCATGCAATGCCACTGACTCATTATTGTGGATAATGTGGGAGAATAGCCAGAATCTATCCAAGTCTACCAATCTACTACCCTTTAATACTTCAGATTCGCCAACACACATTTAGATTCAAATTCACACAAGAGAGCCTATGGTTTTAAGTGTTATCACACTTATGTGAGCTGCAGGTATATATATGCCAGTTCTTAAGGAACAGAACTGCCATTACACGATGAAAGTTTCATTAAATGTATCGGCACTTTGTGTTAATTTTTGTTAGCAAACAAGTTTTCCATCACTTCCAACTAAGTAATGAAACCCACGGACATTTACAAAACACCATAAGTAGTGAAAATAAAACATAAGATATTTTCATCTCTATGTTTTTTACAAATCAATAGCTAAATTCATGAGTACATCTACAAAGAATCGAAGTTACATGAATACCTTAACTAGCCAAAGCATCCTTTCGGTAAATTATTTAAGAAATTGAACCAAAAGTCATTATTAGATATCTGATTTTATTTAGTAACGTTTACATTTAGGAAGTCATGCTTTATGCATTTTTCACATCATTTTCATAGAAAGCTTACCAATTGGTAGTGTACTTCTGTTTCGCTCATACCCTGAATGAGTTACCTCCGTTATAATATTGGAAAAAACACGTTAAGTAAAAATAAATATCATGTTGGAGAGGCCTCCAACATCAACCCTTGAGTTTATACCTGCAGTGATATCAATTAAAACTACTTCAACTACAGGAACTGGAAGATTACATGCAAAGCTCTGCAGACACTGGAGTCATCTACTTCTCACTGGGATCCGTGACCCGGGGCAGTGAGATGCCGAGAGAAATGCGTGACAAAGTGGTCCTTGCATTTGCAACTCTTCCACAAAAGATTCTATGGAAATACGAAGGAGAAATCGATGAGCTACCTAGTAATATCCAGCTAATCAAGTGGGCCCCACAGCAGGACATTCTAGGTAAAGACATGGCCCTGACTAATATGAATAACCTGAATAATATGAACCCAATGAATTCTCCACTTCAGCTCACAAACAGACCAGGCTGTTCATAACCCACGGTGGCGGTTTGAGCACCGTTGAGGCAGTTTATCACGCTTGTCCAGTACTGGGGTTCCCTCTTAGTGCTGATCAATGGGGCAACATGGCCACTGCAGTCAAGAATGGATATGCTGAGTCGTTGGACTGGAGAGTTTTTACTGTAGAGCAGTTGTCAGAGAAAATCAACTTAATGCTAACTGACAGCCGGTAAGTAGTGTTAATTGTCTTTCAACCAATTGTCTTTTACGCCTAACATACAACAGTTTCCACCGAATTAAACTCCCAAGTACTCTTATATTGCCATGGCTTTCAGAAAACATTCGCTGACTTTATAAAAAAATGCCCATAGAATAAAATGGGAACAATTTACCAACTAATGATATTTGTATTTAATATTTGAAAAGTTGAAAACGTAAAATGCTTTTTTTAAATCAAATATCTCGTTTTGACTTGCTTCCATGGCATCCTGATTTAAGTTGGATTGAAAATTCAATCTCTACTTGATCATTTCCATAAGAAAATACATTACATGTATTAGAATTAACTTTACAACTGTCTATAGCTCTTTGTATCGAGTATTTGCTCCTAAACAGCAAAAAAATGTCATCGCTGATCACGCTGATGAAAATGTACCTGAAATTTGCACAACAATTTCAAATTTCCCTGACTTTTCCATTTTGTTCCTACTTTGTCAGGTTTTCCGGGTACATGAGCAAAATTGCACAAAAGCTTTCGAAACTACACTATCAATATTGGACTAATAGTTAAGTTGATTTCAGAATTAAATAATTTTGGCAACATATTTACGTATATGAAGTGCTATATTTATGGGAACGTTAAAAATTTGAAAGCCAACAAAATGTTTTGACAAAAGCCTTCAAATTATTGGGTTGACTTAAAAAGACAGTAAAATGATAAACAAACATCTGCAATTGTTTAAATATAAACAATTATTTGTATCGCTTACAAAATTGCTTAAAATTATGAAAAACTCAACAGATTATTAAGTGTCAACACTTTGGATTTCGCAGTTACCAACAAAACGTGGACATTCTATCCAGCAGACTGAACGATCAGCCTCAAGAGCCGACAGAGACTGCCGCCTACTGGATTGAATATGTGATCAGGCATAAGGGAGCGCCACATCTGATAAGTGCTGCTGGTCATCTTAACTTCTTTCAGTACTTTCTTCTGGATGTCATCGCTTTCATCATCCTTGTGATTGTCACTGCTCTACTGATCTCAATTTTCTTGATAAGAAAATGCTTTCGCATTGTTTTCAAACCAAAAAACAGTAAACTAAAGTCCAGTTGATTGATTAGTAGGATACAATTCGTAAAATTCCTTGTATCTCCAGCTAGCATTAACAAATTAAATGCTATCTTTGAAATGCTTTTATCAGGGTTTTATAGCATTGATTCATAGATTGCGATTATCGTCCCACAATCGACAAGCAACCACCAATTTGATGTAGTTGTTGTGAGCCGCACGGTTATGCACTAAAATTTGAATGCCATTTTCACAACATGAAACAAATCTTTCGAATTGTGCTGCTACTTTTAGTAGTTCCTCAAGTTATCACTTACAATATCTTAATGATGATGACTTTAGCCTCAAAGAGTCATAAAATAGCTCTCGATCCAATAGCTGAAGCACTGGCTTTGAAAGGACACAAGGTAAGATTTGTAACCATTTTATCACACGTAGTTTACTTGTTCTTCAATAAGAATATATATAAGTATGGTAGAGAGGTAAAAATACCACCGCCACGCTATTAAGAAAACCACAGGTGAGAAGAAGTCAATTGTTAGTCTCAGTAAAAAATGACACCAAAGACCTTTACAAGCGTGTAGTAAGAACCACTACAAATTTAAACAAACGTCGCAATTGATGTTGATAGCTTTTTTGAAACAATACCAAAATTGTACACGATTTATTGGACTAGCAACATTCATTGAACTATTTTTCACTTTTAATGGATGCTTTTTCCCAAAGCAAGGTTGTGTAACTCGATCACCAAGGAGTCGAGAAGTAACAGCATACAATTCACTTGGCTGTTTATCAACGCTGCTGCCGGTGCAAAGGGACAGATCAAAAATTCAAATGCAAATTCGCAAGTGACGGCTAGCAAAAAGATATCTTTGACGTCTTAATAAGATATTTAACTGGGATCAATTATTTTCTTTAGAAAGAATTTGAGTTTAAATATATTCTTAGACGACGTGCAATGTTACTGCAAGAAGGAAGGGAATGTAATCCGAAGTGAGCTCCTACTGTGTTTATTTCAGGTTACAGTGTTCAGTCCCATACCTCAAAAGCAGGAAACTAAAGGAGTGCAGCACGTGTACCTGGATAAACTAGCCAAGATTATAGAAGGCAACAATATGAGTTTCTTCCAAGCATCAACAACAGACCCGAAGTTCGTAAGCTTGCTGATAGACTTGGCTCAACAAGCCTGCAGTGCAACCTTCCATGATGAGCCGACCATAACCCAATTGTTGAACGATGGAAAACACCACGGGTACGACGTCTTGGTCATGGATGGCGCCATGAACGATTGGCTGCTTGCAATAGGCCACCACCTGAGCATTCCAGTTGTTTCCGTGATTCCGGCTCAGATGATAGCAACAACAAGTATGGCCACCAACATTCCTACCCCTCCCTACGTATACACTGGCATCGCAGGAAACCAAAATACTTTCTGGGGGAGGCTCCGAGGCACTCTGATCGTGCTGGGTTTCTCTTATTTTCGCGACAACTACATTTTTTCCACGTGCGACGACATAATCCAAGATGTGCTTCCTGGAACGCCACCAATAGCAGTGCTTGAGAGGAAAATCGCATTTCTGTTGGCTAATAGCCACCCTTCCACACACGCATCCATCCCTGCAATGCCATACTTTGCTGAAGTAGGATGCCTCCATTGCAAGAAGGCGAAGCCACTGCCGCGGGTAAGATTTGTAAATTTTTTTAAGAACTGGATTTGCAATACGTTCAGTCCGATCCAAAAGAGTTCAAATACTTGTTATAAATGCCAAATTTACTTTTTACAGTGCAGAAGAGGTTTTCCAGTAAGATCTAGGGTTAAAAATTGAAACTGTCCTGTTCATTTATTAACTTTGAATAAATTTGAAAAACCGTTATACGATCTCAGGAAATATGTGTTTCCCTGCAGTACAACCTTGGAAGGAGGTTGCATAACGGACTTTTTATTTTTATAAATAAACCATACGTTTTAAAATTATAAAAAATAACGCAGGCCATAATGGATAACCAATTCTACACGGAAAATAAAAAAGTATTCCAAAAGCAGGCCTATACAACGTTTTCTCTATTTAGAAATGCGACTCAAATATATATTTTTTAAATTTCCAAAAATTCGAGTATTTTTTATAAAAACTAAGTAGGGAAAAATTCGTCAAATTGTAGCTCATATTCCAAGTTAATTGAAGTTAGTTTCTTTATATAAACGGATTCTTTGGATTGAATGCATTTTTCTAAAAATGGGTTTTGCAGTTTTCTCCAAGATTGTCTAAAATAATATTCAAGTAGGGGAAAAATTTACACTTTTATGTAGAGGTTGTTTTCTTAAAGGAAAACTAATTTCTTGAATAAAAGAACATCTGTATGAATATTATAACCCAAACTAAGTAGAATGTAATCTTTTTGAAAACGCACTTTTGGGAAGAACGCACTTCCCCTGTCAGTATTTCTAAAGATCAAAACGGATATTAAAATGCGCGTTCTATTTATATAGGAATTGGAAGATTTCATGAAAAGTTCCGGAAATGCAGGAGTCATCTACTTCTCGCTGGGGTCCATAACCAATGGCACGGACATGCCGCTGGACATGAGGGACAAGATGATCAAGGTCTTTTCGCGCTTACCCCAAAAGATCATCTGGAAGTACGAAAATGTCATTGAAGATTTGCCAAAGAACATCAAGCTTACCAAATGGGCACCGCAGCAGGACATTTTAGGTAAAGCGATCGATGACCACTGGCCAAGCTGCAACATCATCAACGCATGTACAGTGTATGTATCCTATACCCTTTTTCAGGCCACAAGAAAACCAGATTGTTCATTTCGCACGGTGGTGGCCTTAGCACCTTCGAGGCAGTCTACCACGGTTGTCCAGTTCTGGGGTTCCCCCTAAGCGCTGACCAGTTTGGCAATATGGGCAAAGCAGTGGACAAAGGGTACGCCGAGTCGCTGGATTGGAAGAATTTCACAGAGAACGATCTTTATGGAAAAATCAACTTGATGCTCTCAGAAAACCGGTAAGAAGTTCGAAAATGTATGCAACAATCTCATGGGAGACAAAGCTTTTATCCAGTCTTGAAGTGATAACATGTTCGTGTCAGTGTGTATCGTGTGCAAAGCGAAATTGTTATTTCAAGGAGGATGTAAGGAAGACACAATTTTTGCACTTATAATTACAAAGTTTGTAAATACTTTACTTGCCTACTTTGGGAAACATAACAACTTAAAGTACACTAACAGTATTAATTTTATAAAGCGACGTTTCGCTTTATTACTTAGCTTCTTCAGGTTCTGAGATAACAAATATTTTTTAACAAAAAACTGTGGCATTATTTTTCGTAAAACACTATATTTGAGAATTTTTTTTTGTATGTGGTATAAAATATGCGTGTAACTTAATGACATACTCAATGACAGTTGATTCAGTATGGATATTACTGTAAGGTTGATTTCATTCATCATTAATTATGTCATGTTTTGCAGCATACAATTAAATATTTATTGCAGTAGTAAATGGAGGAAACATTACCAACATTCTACCTCAAAAATACATTTTATTCAAGTAATTTTTTTATAATTCGTGTAAGTGTATGTGCACTTCTAATCCATATCTTTCATTTGTCAGATTTAAGATAAACGTAGATCGTCTTTCTAAACTACTAAAAGACAGACCTCAGGAGCCTGTTGATACTGCCGTATACTGGATCGAGTACGTCATACGGCACAAGGGAGCGCCCCATCTGAAAAGTGGAGCCGAGTATCTAAACTTCTTTCAGTACTTTTTACTGGATATCATTGGTCTCATCCTGGTGGCAATTTCCTTGACTGGCATATTATCGTACTTGGCGTTTAGAAATTGCTTGAAAATCTGCTTCATTAAAAAAGTCGATAAAATAAAGAAACGTTAATGCTTAAAAAGATGCTCATAATGAACTTCTACAGTTTTGCAAAAGTGCCATATTTGCAGAACTGGAATATGCAGTATACATGTATTTACAATATACTTTCAAATGCTAACCGGAATGGATGTGGTTTTGGGAATCACCTTGAAACAAATACTATAGCATTACGTTATTGCACAATGTTTTTGTCCTTTCAAAGATCAATGCATTTCACCTCGACATTTATAATTATGAAATCAATATTTCAAAAAAACAGTCCGACTTACTTAATAAATTCTTTATCTGAGCAATTCTAAAAAAAAGTACTGAAAATCTGTTTTTTTCTGCAATCTTTAAACTATTGCATTTGGTTGCATAATTTATTGATAAAATACACGTAGGCCTACATACTGTATGTGGACGATATGTGAAACATTAAGCAGGAATGTGATAAACGTTTTGAGAATGGAGAATTGAAGAATGTTGAATTAAGACTTAAATAACATTTTCCAGAATACAACCAGGAAAATAAACAACGGAATAATTGTCTGCATTCCATTTTCGCGTTAACTGACTCAATCTTAAGAATAGGCTACCCGGAATTTCAGGAGTGTGCGAATGAATTGTCATAAACTTGCCAATAAACAGAATAAACAAGAAAAAAACTTCCTAGTTAGAAGTGCGACGCTAAACAATTTAAAATAATTAGCAAAAAGCCCTGCATATGCGATATTTCACAAGCTGTTTTATATCCGCAATTTTGATTGGGACTTCAGTGCTTAAGCACGTGTCTAGACTTGATGACTTTCGCCAATTACCTGACAATCATGCTGCAACATTTTACTCACACATGAGAGCACACGTGATCTACTTTTCTTGTTATGAGCTTATTGGAAACGTTTTCGTCTTTACACCTACACTAACAACATCGAATTCTGCAAAAAATCTTAAAAGTATATACTGCTAAATTTATCTAAACAACCCAAAGTAGTCCTACCATTGACCATTGTTAATTTCTAGTACATGTAGCTTATAATGGAATGTTGCGTAATCCTAACGATAACACAGTTTTGTAACTTAGCCACAAATAGTACATCTTAAACAGATAAAAGCATTATAAGAAAGATGTGAGATGATGATAATATAATTTGTATTACGCATACCTAACTCATCATTACCACATGGCATTACTAAATGATATTACCACAATCATTACTCCTTTATTACTTATGTTAAGTTCACATCATTGCTAGCAAAAATTCCATTTCAGTTTACCTTACGCGATCATTAGTAATGTCATTCTAAGAAGAAGACCTTATACGATCAATGGTAATGTCATCAGCAGATGATTTTATTCCTTCAGCTAATTACATTACTAATGATCGTGTAAGGTAGAATGTTGGCGAGTAATGATGAGAATTTAACTTGATCGTGTACGGCTGATGACGTTATGAGTGTTGGTAATGTCATGACTAATGATCATGTAGGGCCCACTGATCATGTTAAATCATTCCTAGCAAACATTCTATTTCCGCTCACCTTGCACGATCATTAATAATGTCATTCTCAGCTGATGACATTAGTAATGATCGTGTACAATCTGCTTTTGGTATCCACCTATTATATTTTCAGGGCTAGTCCCAAATACTTTCAGGAGTGGAGGGGGAGTAGTTCTTTATTGAAATTATTTGTTTTGAATAGGGGGAGGTTTTGCCCCTGATTTACCGCCTTACACTTAATCCTCTTAGGTGCAGGGGGCTTTTGGCAACACTTCCAACAAGTCATGACTAAGCGCAATGAAACAATGAAGGTAGCACTGTAGTCAAGATGCTCGATAGGTGCAAACAAGGCGCTTACTTGAGGTACGCTTGCATCAGCGAAAATATAGTTTAATGGGCATGCTAACCCCGTATTCAAGCAGCCCGCCTCGTCCACGTGGGTGAGAAAGTGTTAAGGACCTTGAGGCTATTGGTTCCTGGCTCCTGCCACGAATTATCAATTGCGAAGCACTTGTTGATTTATTTCCCAAGTAACACGACTCGTTGGGCCAACGTTGGATAATCAGTGGCATTGTTGGCAAGAGGTTGGCGGTGGCATCTG
>JAQIXS010002538.1:0-22303 GCA_034700785.1 Rossiulus vilnensis
CTGTCGCTTTTCCTCCCCCCCCCCCCCTCTCCTTTTTTTTCACTTCGATATTCGTCGAAATCGTCGAGGATTCAGTCGTACGTAAGTTCAATTCGAAGGGGTGTTTTTATTAGTTTTAACACGATTGTAAACAAATTCTTCTACTGCTTTGATGAGGTGGAAGGAATGGGCGCAGGAGTCTGGAAATACCTGTTTTGGCTCTAGCGCCTTTGAAGTGATTTGCATGTGCCCACTGCGCGTGTGGACATTCGGTAGCCCTAATACCTCGGTTGCTCCTATCCATGGGTGTTTGGTTCGATCAATTCTGTTTATGGCTCATTGCCTCCATCAGACCGAAAATCTTGTAGTTAATTCGACTGTGAATCTCCAGGAATTCGTGGGAGTAACACCTGGATGCGCAGATTACGTGTAAATGCATTTTTCGCACCTGACAAGGAGTGAGTTTTAATTTGACAGGAGTCTGGATATTTTGCCATGAGAATCATGCGAAACGTTGTTATATTTTTTTAATTTGATAAGAGAAGGTTTTTAGTTCTACTTCGTCCTGGCATCCATGCAGAAACTTCATAACTGTGAACGGGCCATATCATTGATGGCAAATGGATTTCTTATACGTGAAAATATTCAAGGGTATAAGCTGTGGATTTTATCTGCTAGAGTTGCCCTAGGTAGAACGCCCTAACAGACGTCGTGTGTGCATAAATGTAATCATCTCTGGGCACTTATCTATCACTGCTTTAGGTAGAGTAAATTTTCCTTCAATGTGCACACGTCTCTATAGAAAGCGAACTCTAGCAGAGTGTCGGTATCCCAATACTTTCTTCAAATGATTCAAGATGAATAAATGTATACATGTATATCGCGAAAACTGTGTTTATCGTAGCAATTAACTTAAGTCGGATTTAACGAGATGTAAGTTTGCGCTATCTGTAAAGACATTCAGGAAATGTTAAAAATGTTACTTTACACAAGTAAGTCAATTTGGCCCTACTTATTCGTGCATCATTACTCGCGCCACATTTTTATAGTGTACTTTTTCTTGTAACATTTTGTGTTGTTATCAGTTGCTCAGTTTGCCATTAAATGTAACTAGTAATAGTTGATACAAATATAATAATAATTTCAAACAGGCAAAAGAGAAATAAAAGGAATATGTATGACAAAAAAAAAAATGTATTATGGGAGTTGTAACCGTTAGTTAAAACATTGTCTTTGATATGTGAAATCAATATACATGTCAATTATAAAATTTCAGGCTTTTTAATAACTTTCAAAACACAAGATTCTGTTATCTATTTTATCCTGGTAAATAGATTCCACGGGCAACCTTTTTGGGGCTTATCATTAAGGTCACAGAACACAGCGATTGTTTTTCTTGCAAAATTTATTTTAAAAAAAGCGAAAAAATGTGCAGCTTCACATCTTCTGTTATCGCATTGTCCATCTTAGTAGCTGGCAATTCTATTTTAGTTGTATGTATTCGTGAACTTGGAAAAATTAAAGGCTCAGCTTGCATCCCAAATTAATAGAATTAAGCAACAAAAGCTCGTAATTGTCCGTTTCCGTTTGTAATGACGGTAGGCCTGCAACTTGTTAAAAAGCCTCTTTTTTTCTGGACCCCCAGCAGCTTTGCGTTTTGCTTTTTTCTCTCCGTTTCCAGCCACTGCTATGCCCTTCGGTCATTAGACGAGATGCCCAAAAAGAGGCCACCCCATGGCGCTCCATATTGTCCTCCATTTGTCCACCCAAGAAATTAATTTCTGCCCGTTTTCTTTCTTCGGCTGGCTTTATAAGAGCGCAGGTGGTGATGATATCGGTGAGAAGCTTAAGATGAAGCGCGCGTTTTATCCTAAATCAGCATCTGAGAAGGAGATGATATCTTTATGAGTTCCAAATTGAATTTGCCACTTTAGCTGGAACGCCATCTGAGGAAAGATTCGCTCCTTCGGGCTTCATACTTTGCGGCCATTCGTGCACCGGGCCACAGTGCAATTTGCGATGGCCGAATTGCTCCTGCCTGCATTATTTTTATTAAAATTTCAACAAAACTGGCTGGAGAACCAGTTGAATTCGTGACTCGTATGTTAGCCACCAGAAGCTGCGAGCTCAAGAAGGCCATTAAAGGGAGCAGCATGTGCGAACTTTAAAATGCACATGTGTTGCCTTAACTTCGGCATGATATGGCTTTGGAACTGAAGAAGGGGAGGGCTTGTTGTGGGACTACCTGATAAAACTTAACTGCTCAGACACTGATGGATATCAACGAAAGTGCCCTTTAAAAAGGTGTGATCAGCTTATCATAAGTTGGCCGCACATGAGCAACAGTCTGCAGATTTGGACTACCAGCTTAATTTCCAAAACTGGTCTTCATATCGCTTACTAGCTGCAACAGTGGCACATTAAAAAAAATGTTCACAATTTTGTCAACCTTACAAAGTTTGTAGAAAATTTAATTGCTACAGTACACTACATCAGTTGCAAATCAAACGTTTGGAAAACCCTTAGACATTCAATAAAACATGTCCAGCAAAAGCAACCTATAGGCCTAAATACATGTACGGTATATACTCAATGAGTGTACAGATTACTCATCTCAAAAGGTATTAATTTTGAAATATGTCATTATTGCAGCCTGTGTGCGATATGTTGTATTTTTAAGACCAGATATGTCGTTAATCCCGACTATCATAATTTTTAGTTGCGGTCCTCATGATTTAATTTGCTAGCAGGCCACATTTGCTTGTTAGTGGTTGTTTCTGCCGACAGCTGCACTCTATATTCACTCCAACCAAAATAACTCTTGGATTGAATTTTAATTCTCTCGAAAACTGGAAACTGTAGTTTTTAGATCTCAAAATAGCAAGTAATTTAATGAACGTCTTCACAATTGCCAAACTCAACAAGAATAGAACATGGAAATTCAAGAATTCAAAATACAAGAATTCAGGCATGTGCCATTTGCACATGCTGACTTTTCTTTTTGGCTAAATCAGAACATGCTGCCATTTCAATTCATTCTTCAACAACAACAAAAACGATATATTTAAATAAACCCTGAAACCGTGGTAAAATGTTGTCATTTTAAAGGAAATATTTGGTTCGTAATGTAGTATATGAGAACGAAAGTTGGATTTTTGTGCAATGTTTTAATTGCACTTCACTACACACTTATTTTTCTTTATTCTCTGCCTAAGAGGATTCATCACAGTGTCTAGATTTGCAAAGTCGAACATAGCAGACCTTGATGATGATAGACCTACTTGATTTTTATTGATTTCATAAGGGGTTTATTTGATTTGAGTGGTTTGTATTGATTTTGGTAATAGGCGGTAAGGAAAGCCTGAACCCTTGATTTGGTAATGTCAAAAATCAACCTACGTGCACTGGTGTACTAGCCACTTGTTGGTTTGTGAATGCGTGGTGGAATGAACAAATCCTAAATTTTCTGAGCATTTCATATTCGTTTGAATCAGGTTTTTTATTTTGCAAAGTATAATTAAATAAAAATCAGGCTAATATGACATCCATTGATGTCTTAGCTCAGCTAAAACTCACTTAAACTAAAGGAAGACCCGAACCCTTGATTTGGTAATGTCAAAAATCAACCTTGCTTTTTCCCATTTTTGAACTTCTGTGGTTCTCAAAATGTTTTTGTTATTAAATACGGAAATTACATCAACATTGAAGAAAATAAATGACGCTTAGATGATGCTCTATTTTTGTTGATGAGTGTTTAGACGCAACCTGTTGACATCCGGTTGCAGTTTCGTGGCCATATTAAGCTGATCGCCACACCCCCTGACTCGTTTTCACTTTCAGTAAAATTATTCCAGATGTTACACCGCTCGGCTAAAATACCTGTTTCGGCCAGGAATGTGTCCATTTTTTATTTCTGATTAAACACTTCTTGTTCTGGATCAACGCCAACGTATAACCAATCCCGTTTCCAAAGGGTTCAAATAAATAATAAAAAAACTGCTTAGTGCAAACGCGTTAAACCATTAAAATGCAATGGGTAGCCCGGGTTTAAGTTTTATCGCTCAAGGTGAAACGCATAGAGATAAATTAGCCCATTTAGTCGTAAGCCTTCATGTCTGGCTTCATCCAACTTGGTGGGATTATTTAATGGACGGTTATAATAACACGACAGGACTAATTTGTTGCCGAACGCTCTACAGGAAGGCCTGTGTACAAGTATTCCATGCGCTTGTTAATATCGAAGGAATCTGCGTGTTTACGTTCGGCCCAACTTTGCCTGCAGCTTTTCTACTACTAAATGCTATTTAATATTGCTGCCATAGCTCTATTTTTATTAAGGGACGTAGTTATTGATCGGTGTTTGGATAACAAATTTCTATTTACAGCGTAACAGGCTTGGATGATGGCCCACTTAAAAATGGGAATTAACCCTTTCATAATTAACTTCTGATTCTGTTTTGTGCTACTTTTGGATGATTTTTTGTTGCACAAAAAACCAACGCTAACTATTGTTTTCTTTTGTTTTTCAGGTAAGAAACAAATGCTGTGATTATTTTGCAAAACTATTTACACTCGTTAAGGATGAGGTAAGAATTTTTCCCAACTATTCATGTGCTACGAGGTGTACAGTGATTTTTAATTATCACCTTAAATTGCACCTAGAAAGGCAGGGACATCCTGCGGCAATTGAGGTTTTTAAGAACATTTGATAAATACTGAGTGAAATTTATTTATTTGGTGTTCCAACATGGTTCCAACAGACGTTACTTTTTGGATATCAGAGTCTGTCATTATGGGGAGATATTAAATTATACGAAAATTGCATTGACAGCACATTTCTATTTGGCACGCAAATGGTAAAAAAATTTGCGTGCTATTAAATGTCCGATAATTGGCCGTCATTTTGCATTTGTGCAGTTTGATATGTCACAATGATCGCCTTCCGTCAGTTCGCACCATTCTACATAGCGCAATGCTTAAAACCCGGTTAAAAAGAGTCGAAACACTTATCAAAGACAATAGTGCGATGTCCTTAAAATTCAGTAATTTTCTATAATCATCGCTGATTGGAAGCAGGATTCTTAGCAAGGCCTTAACTTCACAACATACCTCTGGCTTAATTCACCAATCCTAATCCAGAAATGTGAATTAACCCTAAGATACAAGTATACAAGATGTGCGAGAGAGGTAGAGAACGCATTAGTTTATTGATGTGGGGTATAATGGCATGGACGAGAACTGCATTATAATTAAGCAATTTCGGAAGGGCTTAAAATGTGCGGAATTTTTTCCGATAATTGCTAACGACCGCGATTTTTTTTTCTTCTCTCAAGCAACCAGGAGTTGTTATGCATATACGCGCTTAGAAATCTCCGTATTTATTTTGCGTAGCCACAAACTCGCTCACCCCGCATCCACCTGATCACCAAATTGTGGTGCATAATCCGTGCATTGCCCTTTAATTTTCTCCTGGCTGAACTTGCCCCGCTTTCGCCAATCTCGCTGGCAACTTTGAAGCCTAGCGCTGAATAAATTTTCGTTCGCTGGGATTGACTTAACCTGGTGTCGCTGGATTACTTCTACTGCAGCCTGTTTTTGGACTAAACCACTTTCTTCTGTTGCAATTTGCTGCGATGCGAAAGCGAAAAGTGGTTGCGAGGAGAAAGGAGAAAGAAAGGTGATGGCAGCGCTAAATAGCTGTTCTCCTGTTCAAATATGAAATGATAATGTACAGTGAAGTGAAAATGATGAGGCTTTGAAGAAATACCCATTATGGCGGAGTTGAATGGAAACGTTTTCTGTTGGAAGTGTTATGCAAAACGTATTAGTTCTGGGCATCATCCCACGGAATTAGGACGTTGCTTTTCAACGGCTCAGCGTTTGACAACCTCCCTCAAGAATGGGCTTTCATTTTTGATATTTGTTATTATAGCGATGTTATTTAACGTGCTTGCTGCTCTTTTCTCTGCGTGGATGTAGCGTCTAGCGATCGCGAAAACACATTCGCTTAAAATGTGTAGTCATTCAGCGGATTGACCTACAGCGTGCTTTGAAATCCAAATTTTTTAATTTAACTGAAAATAGAAACAGAAGCCAAATTCCCTGATTCCTCGGTTATTGTTTGCAGAAGTCTCTGAGGGCAGACGGTTCTGCCCAATTTATTTTCCTTCAAAGTACTAAATAACTGACTTCTGAGAGCTTACAGATGTGGTCAGAAATATATGTATAATAGCTTTCAAGTTGGTTTCTATGTTCATCAGTTATAATTAGTTCTTTACATCATTCGGATGCATTTGGGAAGCGTAATTTCCAGAAATATTTTATTCTAACAATCATCATTACATAGAGGTCTGATCATTCTTAGAATTCCCTTAGTCTCTGGAAAACATCAGCAACCATTGCCATTGCCTTGTGCGTACAAGGTTTTTACTGTGCATGCGTGATGATCAAGCGATTGTAATATAAAAATACTGAAACATGTATTGGAGTTTCAACCCATTCTTTCTGAAAGTAGTTTAATTAGGGGAATGCTCGGAGTGGCTGGCATCCTATTGTATCGTCAAGAATCCACGAAGGATTTCTCAATGACTAATTAAACTCCTTCTTAAATCCGAGGTAAGGGGGTTTTTTTAGAGATACGTGCATGCGGTTGATGTCTCAAACGTGGTGATACTCGTTCCTTTATTTTTTTACCCTCTTCTTTAATTCATTTGACTTTTTTTTTAGTTTGTCACAAAAGTGCATGCTTATTTACTAATGCATTAATGAACTCCTCATGCATAAAATGAGGTTACACTGTTACGGTTTTCTACTCATCGCTGCATCATGGGTCCCCCCCTCCGTTATAATCCAATTCACTTAATTTTCAACCCCCTGCATCGTTGTCTTTGTTGTAATTCTGCACGAACAACTGCCGAGGGCTATTCCCAAAGTGTAACCATTATCAACACGAATAGAAAAACTTTGCGAATTTCATTTTTTTAATATCTCCCCCATCAAATGTTCAGGTTTTTTTTATATAAACCATTGAAAATTGAGTCTGCATGATTATAGGGTCTTGACTTTTTCATTTTTTATTTTCCTGCACAAGTCCGTAATTTAGAATGGTGTCGTGTAAAAATATTTGGGCCGAAATATGTACAGTAAACATGTGCATGCATTTTTAAGGCTTCAAACAACTAACGGTGTTTGAAAGGTATAATTTCATTGCTGGAAAAATGTTCAAGGATTTATCAGTGATACATGCTTCTTCCTGCAGAGGTGTTGGTATAATATTTGTGAAGGCATACCTATGAAAGAAATGTTTTCTTGTAAATATATATACATGTACATGTATGTAAGGTATTAACATACGGGTAACATAAAGCGCACATTTATTTTTGCCCGCTTTTTGCCATTAAATCTGGCCTGCGAACAAATTAGTAAACACATTTCTGGGACTTGAAATTGAATATGTTTCCAAGCTCTTCCAACTGTTCGTCCTCATTAAATTCTAATTATTCGCTGATAATTGTTTTTGTCATGTGGAGAGCTAGCTAGCTACATACAAAACGTGATGTAACTTGACGCCAAGGCTTTCGTTGACTTTCGAATCAAGTACGAATATGCTTCAGTCACAATTGGGGAAAGTACTTTTAAAATTGCAACTAATTTGAAACTTGAGCGCGGACAAAAATGCCGTTTTTGCAGAATCGCATTGGTGTATTTGTTGGAATTAAATAAATTCCTTGATAGAAGCGTTTAAAGAACCCGTAGTCTAACGACAAACTGTATCCAAGAAAAGAACGTTAGATAAAAAAATGTTTTCTGCATTGCATACTTCCATCCGTTACATTGTTATCAAACTGTTTTTTGTCAACAAATATGAGACGATAGGATTTAAATCGTTTACTTTAGACTATATTACGTATATATGACATTTTTAGAGCATTCTTGTGAATGGATGTCATCCTATACATTTCCAATTTAATGACTTAAATAAACGCCACAAAAAGGACAATTTGTTATCAACGTGAATACGGAAATACGTCGCAAATATTTGTTAGAGACATAGCGACATCCTTCAATGGATTTTTTTTCCAAAGCAAAAATTGTGCTTTTTGTCCAACTAAATTAAGTAGCGTTATGTGGACTTTTAAGTGCCGCTGGGCACTAAACGGAGCAGGGTTGTCCGATTCGGATGATAATGTACTAGATCCCTTACCAATGCTAACTGAATGAAGCGTTCTTATATTACGTCGCCAGACCAACTTGTGCAGTACCATGCATTTGAACTCTTGGGATCCAGGTTATTTTGGATGCACAGTATCTATTATATTTTTGGCCTGTTTTGCTATTTCCACGAGAATTTTCTTAAGGATGGTTTTTTTATGATCCGGTCGTTGCCGCACATGTTTTCCTGCTCTTGCAGGGCATAATACGTAAAACATTTGTATTTTTTGGTTCTTTTCAACCCTCTTGCACGGTATTTATACCCGTGCGTCCTGTTCTTGTTCGTGCACCAACATTTGTAGTTTAACAAATGTTGTGCTAGTCATCTGTGCTTCAGTTCGGGTTAAATATTCACGAATGCCATGGGCACGAAGCAGCGAACAATGCGACGACAAAAGAATCCAAAAACCCTTGGCTCGGCTGTCTTCGCAAAGCATCGTTTTTTTTAATATTTTTTTTGCCCCTGTTTACCCTAATGCCGTAAATGAAAATTCCCTGTCTTGTAATGGGCTTGGCGGTAAATATGTAGAGGAGAAAATTCGCGTAGTTTTCTTTCTTGTGTTGTGAAGGATAACACACGTGTATGGACACCACATTTTACAACATAATTTTAGTGTCCCGAACCCAAGGGTGCCGCTATGGAAAAATATTTCAAGTATGACTGATTTACCACGTCCATAGTTTCTTGTCTGTCTGAAGTTATCGTGACTTTCCTCAATGTCTGTCACGATAAATCTGAAAATGTTACAAATTGGATGCTCCTTCGAACCCCGACGGTGTTGTTGCACCACCTTGCCCCTGTTGCACTTGCATGCACCATGTCGGTTTGTTAGAACGTCGCTTTAGCATAGGAGCTCTTTAACTTTTGATGTGCCATGGGCCTCTCGAGAGGCTTGGGAACCCCATGGGCACCTTCTCAAAATAATATTTTTAAATTGCATGAAGTAAAATAATGTAGATAGGACTAGCAAGGAAATCAATTGTGTCGAAATACAGTTATCGAAAATTATATCCCATTTATTTATAAACAAATTAACTAAATTGGAAAAAAAACACGTTTTGCAGTGAATGACCAATTGTACTCTGGGGAAAATGACTTTAACAATTTCTTTGCATGTTTGTGGGCATCCATTTGGGTTGCCTTTAAAACTAAATGAATTTGTGGTAGATATAGTACGTACATGTCCTTATTTAGTCACTCTTGAAAGAACAAGGCAATACACCTTGCTTGCAGCTCTTTGAGACGGTCCTGGAGGTAAAGAGGGTAACTACACGTACATGTACTTGAAAAACAAAACAAATGGGAAATGTTTTCAAAACTATTCCCAACTAAACCAATAAAGCTCTTACATATTTCTTCTACACTCAATAGAACATCACATTATCAAGGCATCCAAGTTCACGAACCCGCTGAAACCTATACATGACCACAGGTTAAAAACCCTCTGTTCCAGCATCAACTGGCAAATGCTAGCACTCGGTCTGGTCACGAGTTGGTTACTAATTTCTGCGTTTGTTAAGGAATTCATTGGGGTCGACGATAGAGCCCCGTGATTCATGATCCAACTCGCGCTGGATTCCTAATAAGGTTAAACACACAAGAAAGCACAGTTGACACAGGCGCATCGAGTTCCTTGCTGGCAAATTCGAGCGATTTGAATTTGAATTTCATCGCCTGTGTTATTTACGCATGCCCAAATAAATCGATTAACGTGAAAAGTCAGCGTCCTCCACGGATGGAGGCTTGAGCGGCGTTTATGGGCGTCCCCCTGCAGCCAGGAAAGTTCTTTTTCGCCAGGGATGATAAGGGGGGCAATCTCTTCATTCATCGTCGCTGGACCCCCTGAAGGCGGAATCTTAGACTGCTGCCACTTGCGCTCACGTGTCTAGTCGGATGAAGCGAAATAGCCCCGCATCTTGCACATAACC
Source organism: Rossiulus vilnensis (assembly GCA_034700785.1). Taxonomy (NCBI): domain Eukaryota; kingdom Metazoa; phylum Arthropoda; class Diplopoda; order Julida; family Julidae; genus Rossiulus; species Rossiulus vilnensis. The sequence continues at coordinate 10,120 of JAQIXS010002538.1, forward strand.
CCTACATTTATATTTGAGAATATGGTCGAAAAAAACGCTCGGTGGCGGCGCTCGTAGTGTTTTTTTTTTAATCTATAGATTCGCTCATGCGAGAGGAATAGGGGCGCATTTGGGTTGCGAAGAACCCGCTGGATTCGTGGCACTTTTATAACCCACCCTGCTATCCTACTCCTCCAAAACCCCCCGAACGGTATGCGGGGGCTTTATGTTGATTTTTTGTTGTCTGCGCGTTTTACTTGAAAGGATGGTGAGAGGGTGACATCATTGGTACAGAATGGAAAAGTAGCGCACGCACATCAGTAGTATTTTAGAGGGGGTAAAATATATAAAACATAGCAAGAAAATGCGATATACCAGCAGCCGTGTGTGTGTGTGTGTGTAGCAACGGAATCTAATCTCGCGGCCCATATTTTTGGTCGGATCACGTCTTTTTTTTTTTTTTTTCGTAAAAAAAAATAATAAAAAATAAATAAAGAGAAAATGGAGCCGATCCGTAATTTGTACAATATATCGGAAACGAAATTTTAGGCTGCGTACGACGCTAATGTAACGTTAGACCCAGCTAGTGGCTGAAATGCAATAGGGGCCCTGGAGCCCACGTGACTTGGCTCCTTAATGATGTTTACCTGGATTTTCGATACTCTGCGCTGAAATACAGCCAGAAACTGAATATGGGTGGGTGCGATGCGGTCGCTCTCTGGGCTCTCCCAACTCTGGTTTCAAGCCATGCCCCATCGCGCATCGGTGAAATTGTCAGCTCTTGGCAGAGCTCACTTTCAGCTCTTGGTCAGAATAAACTTGTTAAAAACCAGTCGATTTTTTATTATTGTTATTTTTTTGTCCAGGGTGTTTGCAGGTCATTAAAGACGTTGAAAGTCCTTGAAGTTTAAACTATCGAAGCACTGGAAAAGCTATCACCTTAGCCTAATAATCACCTCATTATTATCAACAGTTTGTCCTAGGTACTTATAGATCATTGAAGCCCTTGAGAGATCTGAAATTATCATTTTTGGTCGTTTATTTTTAGGCTTAAATGATGCCATTTATTTTGATTGTAATGCAATGCCGATGCACTCGATACATGTATTTATTTATTCAGTTACGACATACAAATTGTGTTCGTGTACATGCACAATGTTAGCTCTTATTGTCTTATTGCGTTGATAAAATCATGGTTGATCTAATGAGAATTTTTAAATGTAGAATAACATTGAAGATATCCGGTGGCACATGCATGTGCATGTATGTAGTAGACTTTGCGTCGATCTTGAAAAGTTTAAATTTGGCAGAATTTTTTTAAAAAAATGTTTTGTTTGATATTTGACAAAGTGCATTGTTTATACTACATGTATTATTCTAAAGTTTCAAAATAAATTACCAGGAGGGGAGGGGATTAATCATTGATAATTTAACAACATCATGCATGCCTTTTTTCATTGTTTAACTTTCTCCTCGAAAATTTCCTGGAGAAATTTAGGTTATTTGAGCAGGTGTTTTGGTTTGCCACTTTGGATAAACGTGGACCAACAAAGTTAATTTTTGTACGCAAAAACTACAAACAATCTTTGGGGGCTGTGTTTTACGACTGTTAATAACTCCGGATTTTTAGTGCCCGATATGTCCTTCAGGGGAATCAGAAGAAAGTGTGGCCTGGCCATACGGGTTTGGGCTGCCTGGTTAGTTTATAATTAAGGTGTACATGGTCACAGCTTAGTAATATAAATATTTGTTTATTAGTGCCAGGTCTTGGTATGTAGTGTACGGCAATCATCAGGTAGTCGTTAGGGCGCCACTCATCACCCTTCCTTATTAATTATATTTCACTAAAAATTCCGTCAACTTTTTTCTCAGTGGACTGTTTTTATTGGTTAATGCAATTGCTTTAATTACCGGACATGTTGTTTGGAATTGCAGCTTGAAATGAATCATTTGTCAGAGGTACAATTGGCCATTTACCCCCACCATTAACTTGTTGGTGGTTGTAATAACACTGACGTGTATCGTGAAGTCGACTTTCGATTGGTAAGGGGGTGGAGGGTTTCAATGTGATTCATCAACATTTCATGGGTGTAATCCGTATAATTTAGGAGGAAAACGTCAGGTGCCAATTCTTGTTGAACGGGTGATATTCTCCATGAATTATAAATGACAACAACCGTGAATAATAAACCTATTATTACGTTTATGGGCACCTATTCAAAAAGCCTCATAGCAGAGCCTTCTTATCTAACAATATTCGATAAGTCCTTTTTCGAAATGTTCCGAATTGGCTTTTAAAATTCGTTAAATTATTGTTGCAATGGCTATGGCTCATCCTCAAGCACGTGCTCAACGTCGTTCCTAGTTAGCATAGCGTCGTGTTCAGGAAACGCGCTTATCTCATTATCTAGCTGTTTTTGCAAAACAAGGCTGCAATTTCAGATGACTCACGTCTATTCAGAAAAAAACAACATGATTTTTGCACGATTTTTGTGTAGGGATCCGAAATCTCGATAGCTCAGTTTAGCAATGTAAATGCAAATTGAAATACCGGCATTATTTAAATATAAATAAGAAAACGATGTTTCAAATTCAAATCAAATATACCTGCGTCGTTGCGAACACCTGAAGTAATAGGTGTTGTCCTACAATCCACATGTAGTTCAAGGAACTTATCTCTGGAATGACTTAACAGGGAGGAGAACGTTTATAAATTGCACAAATTGAAAATGTGTGAAAGCGTCGAAAATTAGGGTGGGTTTCTTCTGATGTATTGTTTTATCTATTAAAAAGCCGAAAAAATCTGCCTGTGCAGTTTTGCTTTTTCCCCTATAAAGTGTAACGCTATTCCGTAATGGCATCAACCTGAGAGAAGAGGTCGGTGGTCGGAATAATGGTGATGTCACAACTGATAAGCATTGCGGGTTATTGTCAGCATATAAATGTAGTGGAGAAATTCAAACTAGCAACTCCACCTCCACATTTTTGATTTAGTGGCCCATAACCTATGTGATTGCATGCTGTCTACCAGGGGTTCCTCTTTCTTATCAATTTCTGAAACCAAAATTCAAGTATACGAAGAGGGGGACTGCTAAGATAGTAGACGTAAGCGCCCTCTGCCTTCGCTGCAGGCATGCGGCCATCGAGTTTAGTTCAATTTTGGAAAATTATGAAACACTTGTGATCGAAATTACTTGTGCATAAATTGTTTTTACAGCTGTTTATTTCTGCAGTGATTACAGGGACCATTAAAGCCGTTGAAAAGACATCATAAGTGTATCAGTAAACTATTTTATGAATAATTTAATGGCACATTGTTTATCCACTTCAAAACATAAATTTCTCCATGCCCTATACTAACAGTTCAAAACCGATTGAAAATCACCAAGTCCCGGTGACGCGTTACGTTTGTTTTCACTAGTTTATGAAAATATAATTAACATTTGAATTATATCATATAAGCTTACTATTTCTGAACTGCTGCATATTTGCTTTAGTTCATTCAACTGCTTCTGTATTCAATCCATTGTATAATTCCCTATAGACTTTTCATTATTCAGTGCTATGATATTCATAAGCGTTGTGTATTAATTGTGCGAAAATAGTGAAAACGTCAAGCATGATTAAATTTATGTACATGTATCTACATATTCGCACTTAACAGTATATGCATAGCTCACATAAGTCAGACAATATTCCGCAAAAATTGAAGCTCGTATGTACATGCAGGCTTGGAATTAAATTTATTTGAAAACGTCTTCTCGATTAATTTAATTGCAGTAAATTCTTACAATAGACCAGTTTTGAAGCATAGTAAATTAATGTTCAGGGCTTAAGGCGTCATAGCCAATTTAGTTTTTATATCCGTTTTTTTTTTACCAGTTTGAATTTAGTTAAATATTTAATGTTATCTGGCATGCAGTGAAGACAATTTTTAATTAGAATTGATGGGATTCTTGTCAGAGAATGTATGATGTTAAAATGGGTCAGTATTAGATTTTGTATGTACATTGTACATCTATGGTTAGTATCAATAATGCAACGTATGGTCGTGGTTTTCAAAAGTTGTTTCCAATCGAATGTCATGCAGGATCTTGGGCCTCCTCAAATCTTATTCAACGCAAACAATGCATTTTCCCATCTATTAAAGCCACTTAAAGTAAATGGGGGTTAGCTTTACATGACGCACCCTGTAATGTATTAAATATGTATGCATGTGCTGAGAGATGTCTTCAATATTTACTCGAATTTTTATTTTAAAGGGTGGAGGTTTTTATTACCTCAATGATAATGCCGTTAATAATGGGACGCGGAAAGGACAACATGAATGGAAGAAAGGTTTACAGTAAACTGTACAACTGCCCTATCCGAATCTTACACTGTATATGAGGCTGTAAAAAGGGAAATCACACGATTCGGCGTAGGTTTCCGCTTCCCATATCTCAAAATCAGCGTTTATTATTCATGGAAACGCCCAATGCTGTGTATTTCAACCAGATATCGATTTTCTGCTACAACTTTTTCATCAGTAAAATGTCCAGGGAAAGTACCCTTCTTGTTTTAGTGCCGAAATGGCGCCGTAAATAACTACCGATTGTATTGACGATATTGAAATAGACGTTGGCTGAACAGCCGTTTCAGAATTTTTTGGTGCTACGCATAATTCAGTCCATTAGCTACACCCTCGTAATGATCTAAATTCGAGTGACTTGTGGACTCATTTTTGATGAAATTTTTGGACTAATACTTTTGCAAAATTCGTGAAGAAAACAACTTTTAAAAAGTCTGCTTTAGTTCGAACATGCGCTTTAATAATAACTTTAATTTGCTCGCGATAGTGCTTAAGTACTTTTGATCATTATCTGTCTTATATCGATTAGCTCGTGTCATATACAATTATTGAGTTGGAATCATGAATTATTGCTGCTTGAACTATGTGGTGTTATGGAAATATTTGGTTAGGTATCTAGAAAATTTCGCAAAGTGAAAGTTAGATTTCGTTCATTCTTCAGATTTGTACTCGCATCGAATAAGATCCAGGACACCAGTGTTCACATAGATGTATGTACTCTCCACAAATACTGGATTGAAGTTGGTAATGGTGTAAAGGTAATTCAGGGTTTTAGGTCCCGTAATGATACACATGTATTGGCTACCGCAATGCGGTTCTTTGCTCCCAAAACGTTCCAAGCGCTTTAAATAAATAGGTGAAAAAATAAATACATGTAAATAAAACTTGGTCGAACACTTTATTGTGATCTGCGATGGATTTTCGCAGCAATGATGGATTCAGCCTTGCTCCAAATGTTTGATCGCACGTAAGAAAACTTTTTCAAACGTTCTAGTGGCATGCACACATATGATAGCAATGTTTGACAAGTGCATCTAATCTCCTTTGCCTGTCGGGCACAGGCAAAGCTGAGATAAATTCGGATATATCTCGTAGGAGTGTTGCCATGGCGGGTGATCGACTCCATTTAGACACTTGGCTGATGATGGAATTATCAGTTTGCCTCGATGAATTCGCCCCAAATCCATCCTTGATTTGCATTCGCCACATGCATTCTGAGTTACAATCCATTTACAAGGACTAATTAGTACAAATTCCCTTAATTCTAACGATGAGGATGCATTTTGCCTGTGGGACCCAAGGGGATTTGCAGCGCTGGAAAATGAACCGAAATCGATTTGCTAAGCTGAGGCAGATGTCCCCCATCAGTGCTCGATAGGTGGTTCCGTGCGCATTAATCGACCCGGTTGTAAACATTTGGGCCGAGACATTTTCCGCTAACTAAAAGTTGGTGCAATGTACATTAGTTGGCTTGCGTTGGGAAGAGACCGTTCACTTTATTGGAGCGTTAGGGTAATGCGAACTCGAAATGTGTGACGTACGTACTTGTACAGATGTTGGCTATGGCATCGTGTTTTTCAAATGTCATTTGCACCTCAACTTCGCAGATATGAAAGCTGAACCGATTTTCTCGACGCAATTAAGTTACGTACCATCTGCCTCCGATTTGTCGACGTTCTGGTACTCTGCATGTTTGTACTGTTGGCTATCTAGCCATCCGCTTCTTCCGGTGTGCTCTCAGTCCCACTTGGTACCATTGCCCAACTGGTAATTGTGTATCTTGAAATGTTTTGCTTAATAAAACCAGTGTCAGGTTTTTAAGTTAAGGTACGCTGAATGCCCGCCATGAACAAGACCACTCACATTTTTGCTTCGAATACTTCTTATAATTGCTGAATTTATTTAACCCGCGTACAATTGGTTGTCCACTACTGTGACTAGGGTCATAGTTATTTTATAATTTGATAATGCTTCGTTTATTTATATAAAAAAATTGAAAAACAATACGTAATGCAGCCTACGAAGCCCTTATTCGAAAGTTTCATTGATAAGAAAAACAAGTTTTTGGAGGTCGCATGACGATATTTTCAAGTTTATTTAGTTTTTTTTGTTTAATATAAGTAAAGAGGACGTTTTCAAATTGTAAAAGAATAACTCAGACCCTAGTAGACTCTGGTGAGGAAAAAAAATATGAATTATAATAATTTTGTATTTGATGCGAAAATGTGTAATGTTTTGCATGCTGGACATCCTTTTGGGTTCGCTTTAAGGCCATTCTAAAGCTATGATATCGTTGACAATATTATCCTGCAAGGTACAGTACTCTCTTGTTTAAGGTATCCGGTGACTTACCTAATTGTTTAACGAGAAACATCAAGCAACAAAACTGATACAACGTATGAAAGACGACCTGTTTGATTGTTATATATCTGAAACGTCCCTCAGTTGTATTGACAGAAAGGGTTTCACAAAAGGCTCATACCGAACATGAAAATAAATTCATAATATATCGGAGGCTTAGGTAAATAAACAGCCGCTTTTGAAGGGCGTGTTTTCATAGTTTAAATAACAGATGCTCCAGGAGGGATTATCATGCGAAACCGTATTACGAATATGATGACTGTCAACATAGTTTTGCAAAAAAAACTACTTTGACATCTCATAGATTAAAATGCTGCTGTAATGGAAACACCAGTCAAATTACAAGCGTATACATTGCATTTCCTCTGCATAAAACTGAATATGCTTTTGTACGACAGAATTTTTCAATGTCAGTCGCAAGCGTTTGTTATGAGCTTACGTCATAATGGATTTCATTTTGGGTTGGAAAGCATTTCTATCCTAAAATGCAGCATGACAGATTTCTCTCAAAAGGTAGGCGGAAACCCTCGCGTTTTTTCGACGAAAAAAGGTTCATTTCTCCGGTGACTTTATTTTAAAGAGAGAGAGAAAAAAATAAAAGATTGAGGGGGGTGGGGGACACATAAGACATAAACACGACGTCTATACGCAGTGCCATGTTTGTATTGTTCCAATGGCAGTAGGGATTCATCGATTTTTCGTTGAATCTTTCATGACCAGCCATTCCTATTCGAGTATATTTTATACATAAATTTACTTAACGTTCACATTACGCCACCTATGCATTTCTTTTCGCAGCAGATATTCACCGAAATGATATGAAGACAGCTTTTCTCTTTTCGCATCCATCTATATATGACTAGGCTATATAGCATGCATTCTTTATGCCTCCAGATTTTGCAATGCATTTGCGAGTAATTTTTTTATGTATTTCTTCACCGTTTTTCTCTACAAAAGCATGCGCTCCTGTGAGGCTAGTGTTTAATTTCTTTTTTCGCGAGGTTTTTGTTTTCGTATGTTTATATTTTTTGTTTTTGATAAAATCTCTTTAAGGTTTAATACTTTCGCATTGTTTAGTGGTTTCACTACAGCGTATGTGCTCCACTCAGCGTGGGTTTCAAAATACATTTTATATTGTAGCATTATTGTTGTGCATGTACCCGCGCAATTGAGAGAAACAAGAACTGGCATTTTTTTACAAATTTATTGCGTCGTTTTTGGCAGAAAATAAAGATTGTGTATACTTATAGGGGCATGTCTATTTGCGAGTAAGGGCTGGTTTCCTTGAAAACATGTTGATTTGGTTCGAAAAATTGTTCTTTCTGTGCAGGAGTGCAAGGAATACCGTTCATACTGATTTATTTTTCATGGACATAATGGCTCGACAATAAACTTTTAATAGGTCTACTTCATAAAACTTCGCAAGAAAAATTCAACGTCCCTGAGCGTATACTATATGCTTCTAGCTATAATGCCCTTACATTATTCAGTTTCATTTTGACAATATTGCATCTACGGGACTGATCAACGAAGGCTGCACTTGGTGAGATTTTCGATCTTAAAACATGTGGCAAAGTTTGAAATTATGTTTGGTTGTTCTCTATAGTGATTTGCTGGATTGGATTGAAATGTTTTTTTTTCTTATTATAAATCATCCGCACTGAATGTAGCGGAGGCATGCAAACATTTCTTGCATATAAAGAAACTATGATCAATATTATACTGGCGTTTGTTAACAGAACCAGAAAAAACATACATGTACATATAGGTTTTTGGAAAGTTTGCAGTTACAGTAATTATTAGAAGTATTTTATTTGGGTTGTCGAGCGCTAGGTATAAAGGACCTAAATGATAAATCATATATTCATGTATATGCATAATAGTCGTGATTTGTGTATGCACTTAGGACAATTGATACCCTCAAAAATACCAATTAGATTGAGTAGAAGAATTTCATGTATGCTCATGCAATATAGACTATAGACATTATGCATATACAAATACTAATAAAACGTTAAAAGGTCAATTTGGAAAACGTGTACATGTACAGCAATGGTCTCGAAAGAATTTTCATTTCAGTGGAAAATTGTCGATCAATTTCATTATCAGTTTCAAATTCCCATGAGTGTAACCGTCTCTGTATCAGGTCTTTCAGTCCATTCAATTATTTCCATTTATATTCAATTAGCAAATTAAAATGCGGTACAATCATGTGAATGAGACATTGGTTGCTAATTCTATATTGACCATAAACGTGACGGCACGCTGGATTGTTTTAAAACATAAATTGCATTTAGATTAGTGTCAATCTGAATTTAGAGAACATACTTAAATTGACAGCCAGGATTGTTAAATGCATTGAGCAGTTCTAATTCGCGTGGGTTCAGTATTGCGCATACATGTACATGGGCATGCATGCATAAATCTAACCTTTCCAATATTTCCCTCGAATAACGCTGACAGTATGAGTGGGTTTTGCTTATCTTGAAATCTGTACATGCAGCCTATATTAGTATTGGCATGTCTGTTAAGGTTAATGCATTTTCATTGCAGGGAACGCAGATACACGCTGTCTTTATAGAGATTCTTCAGTTAGATTTGGAAATGCCATGTTGGTATCGATTAGTTTTAGAATCGATTGGTAATCTAAACTGTTAGACAAGTGATAACGAAAAGACACAATTAAAAACAGTTTCCAATTCAATGACATTTTCTGACGACATTCAGTTAGTGATTACAGTATACACGTTGCTTGCAGAGAAGAATTATTTTAAGAAGGACACCTGTTATCAAAGTAACGTAATCGAAAAAAATCATATCAAAGTGTGCATGCTTTATAATTTTACTCGAAGCAGTCTTTAACAAAGTATTATTGGCATTTTATCCATTTGTATGAAATCTATAGATTCGTGCTACATTTGTACGATACAAGGCTTATTTATTACAAAGGGAAATATTGCCAGTATTTTGGAAAATTACCAGTACTTTTTAGTACCATTTTGGGTCACGTTCGCCTTGCGTAAGTCACGTCACGCATTCCTACATCAAATGTAAATAGCAGCAATATTCTCAGATCATGCGTCATATAGTAAACATATCCAGCATAAATGCACTTGAAAGGGATGCCAGACATTCCTCATTCCGTTAATTGATAATTAACAAGTACAAATAAGCCGCTGCGTCATTGACTGGATGAACTTAGAAGTCAATTATGCCGCCTATATGTCATATGTGTGGAATTTCTATTGGGCCTTCTTCAGTTAATTGGATGACTGCTTTAGAACAAAAGCATTTCGATGCCATTTGCAAGGCTGTATAGATTTGTTAAGGGGCTTATAATCCAGCTCTATCGTTGGAGATAATCGATTTCCTCCCCATGCATAGCTCCAAATAATCAAATAATATTGCGTTTGATGGCGTGCTAATCTTGCTGTAAAACTGCCTTGGCTGAAGAACTAGAAGCCTACCCTTCGTGTCTGTTAACGGATTAATAACCGTAGAATGAAAGACGTATACTGTACGTTTGTGACCGGCAAATGATATTCAATGTTGCAACGACTTGATGATGAACTCTAATTAATATTGAGCTAATGATAACAATCAACTATTACGTGAGTATCGGCACATCTTAACCAACATTATCGGTGATAAGCCCAATAGAATTATCATTAATTTTGATCCTAGTCTAGTACATGCATGAGCTCAAACATACATGTCGTTTGTATTTTCAAAATTTGTGGGATGTCCATTCATCAAGACGCTTGTAACTCATGTACTGAGTTTGATATCATGATTCATTGTTATTTGTAACGCCTTACATATTAACAGTTTATAAAAGAAGTTTAAGGTCGAGAGGATATTGGACGGGATGTCCATTCACTTGCCCTTCAAAATCCAAAGATAGCCTGTAAAACGACTAGATATGAAACTGGGTTCGATTTAAAAACGTTTGTGAGATATACGTGTATTTTTATAGCTTGTCTTTAAAATTCAAGGTTCATACTGTATATGCTCCGGATTTTTATTTCATGTAAATTATCTCCAAGTTTTTATGCGTTTAAAATTGCCTGACATTTTTTGTCAAAGTGCTGGGTGCATTTCTTGCATCTATGCCAAGGGACATGACAATTCTGTTAGATAACTTTACTTTAGTGTTTCATTTTCATTTCATGCGTCATGTGTAATAAATTGGTTGCCATTTTCAAAAATAATTACGGAGCTCGCAATTAATTAAATAACTCGGGGACGACTAAATATGAAACTGCTTTTTTGAAGCTTTATTACGATGTATTTATAGAACACATTTTTATTTTACTTGATGGCTTGAAGGAAAAGCTGACGTTTGATTAAAGTTCATATAATTTTGACCCAATTTGCAGAAATTATAGACCACGAATGCTTCATTTAAACATGCTCACTAATTACTAAAACGATTATTTGAAAATGAGTTCTAGGCATTAGATTAAGATTTAGTTCTACTCTTTATTTTACTGATATGTATATTAGGTAATGTGTCGTCTGTTATTATGTGAAATTTTAAAATGTACTGTTACCAAGCTACACTAACATTATGTTACGTGGATGAAGTGGAATAATTAGTAGTTGTGGCCTCACTTTATTCTGTCTTATTCACATTCTTATTCTTACATTACCTTACATTACCATTATTCACATTACCTATCCCAGACATCTACTGTACAGATAATGTACTGTGCATGGGCCTTCTTGTCAAAATCAAATAAATACGAACGTCTACCAAAATTAAGATAAATTGGAAAGCAGTCGATACAGATTCCCAAACGCATGCTTTAGTGACTATAGCTCTGAGATATGGACCCTTAGATTCAATCGTCCGTTCTTAATAACAATTTGTTATCAGTTTATAATTATAAAAAAATGTTGCGGAAGAACGGGCTAAAATGATTGGTTAAATGTTCATTTTAAACAAATTGGTTCGATCAAATATGGTATTTTCATGTCGAAAACGTTCTTATGTAGCCTACATGTATAATTATAGTGAGAATATACTTGTACATGTAAGTAGGCCTACGTAATAAATACACATGTAGCGATAGTTTACCGGGTAGCATACCCATGCAGGTGAATTCTGAAGGTAGGGACCAGGTTGTTTATTAGACACTCCACAATAAACCGAGGTTAATGGCACGCAAACTTGGAATTTGCATGGCTGCCGCATAAATTTACAATTAAATTCAACTCGAGGTATAGACAAGGTATTCAAGTAGCTTCAGGGGCTGAAGTGCTGTCCCTGTCTTATTTGTTATTTACCCAAGTCAAACTTCATTCATCTTCTTGCGTGTTTGATTAAAGGATTTTTTTTGTTTGATTCCCTATCATTATGGTTTTGTGAGCATGTTTGACGTAAATTCAAGCCTAGTAACTATTTTTATATTCTATAGGCTATACTGTAAATAATATGAGGCAAGGAGATAATCCTAGGAGTCGTTGGGGTTTTTTTTTTTTGGTTATTTT
>JAQIXS010002539.1:0-22296 GCA_034700785.1 Rossiulus vilnensis
AGAAAATATCTCCAACAAATGATATCGTGATATTGTTGAAAGTTAAAAGATGTTACCGCATACATGTAATGTATTTTCATTTTTTAGTCCAATAAAAATCGAAATAAATTTATATTGAGGAGGAATATTCAGCCAAAGGACTATTTATGGGCGAAGTCTGTCGGAGATAAGAAGCAGGGAACAAACTTGAACGTTTCAAATTCTGGGCCTATAAACCTGACACGTTTCGTTGATTTATGTTCAGTAATTGGCAGTGGCGGATCGAGGGCGGGGATGGCACGATGGCACGAGCCCATTTACAATTTTCTTAGAATAAACACCATTATTTCTGTCTTGGGTATTGCAGTATATGTATTTTCAACAGGTAGCATAGAGACATTGACATTTTAGAAGGATAAAGTAAGTATGTTATGATGCACCTTCCCTTCCCCTGGCATTACTTTCTGGTCATGCTAACCAGAAGTGCATAAGTTGGTTTGGTTAATAAAATGCTGGACAGGAGTCTAGAATTGTGGTTAACCCGGCATATATTCCAGATTGCACAGACAAATTAACTGATGAATAACAAGATTAAGGATTTGGCGAGCAATAATTACTGCGTATGTAGCACATACTGCACAGTAACTATATTGTACTTGTTGCATAGTTCAAATTCTGTTCCATGATTTCTCGGGTTTGCCTTTGTTCTTCAGAGCAGGTTTTCTGAGCGATCGTTCATCAGCTAGCATCGCGAATTGCGAATCCACCCATCCAACATGGCTTATAATTAAAACTTCAAACTTTTGCCAATTTTATGTCCCTGGTTCGCCGTAGTGCATCCGCGGCATTGACTGCATGTTAAATGCAAAACGAAGGAAACGGTACGCTCTTAAAAATGCCTTTCAAGATACTCCCCAGGTGGCTAATTCAGCTTTCATTTCGACTTTCAAATGCAATCACGATCCGGTCTCATATTGGGCGGCTTTTTCCATTATTGGCCCGATCCCTGGTATTTAAAACGGCGCACGTTTCTCGCATTGTTCGCCGAATCCTGGAGTGTTTTTATTTTGTCTTTTGAGCGTGCCATCAACCACCCACCGGTGTTAATCAAGCCGCAGAATCGAGTAATTCAACTCGCTTTTCCAGCGAACATCATCTGCGTTTAACCCCAGAACATCATACAGTGCATATGCGTGGACAGACCATATGAGCCATGCATATTCCTGTTTTTTTTTTGAAGAGCGTAAATAATATCGCTAACGTTTACGCATTACTCACTTTCAGAGCTTTGTGAGCGTAAATAATATTCACCCAGAAACCCCAATTTTCTCCTTCATAGAATTTCAATTTCAGCTAAGGTTAGCGCAGTTTGAAAACTAAAATACAAAAGGCGTTATAATGCTGAGAAGACACGTGTTCGAGGGGAAGACAACAATAAAAATTCGCTTCTGGTATGAATGATGCGTCTGTGTCGAATCAGCTTTCACTAAATTTCTACAGAATTAAATGTTTTTTTCTGGGCAATATCGTGTTCAAAGTTTTATTAACATACAAAAACATTCTTGATTTTATACATAGGCCTAACATTTATAAATTGCACTTGCTTTGCTCGGCGGTATTAGGAGGGCGGTATATCCTCCTAATAAAGGAATACTAAAGTAAACATCAGCAACGAATTCATGAAAGTTATTTTCGGTTAGAGTAAAGCATTTGGAAAAAAAAAGAATTTTTCATCTCAGACTAGACAGATTAATCACCAAAAATTTCAAAATTGCTGATGTTTTCCTTTCCATCTGTTGAAACTGTTGACGTTCAGAGTAAAAAGTATTTTTTTAAATTCTCTTTAAAATTCTTTTTTAAAAAAGCTTTTTTTACACTGATCTGTTTAAAATTATCTTTACAATTATTTACTGAATTCGTTATGGAGTCTGGTAATACGGATAGAAAGACTAAAATTAAGCATCACTCTAGTCGGTTATTTGACAGTGAAAAAGTGAAAACTAGAAACTGTAATGTTATTCCGTATTTATGACATTAAACTTTGCAGGAGATAGGACTGATATATACGTCATGATTGACTTAGGCTCAAATGCTTTGTAAAAGTCAAAGGGGTTCTGTTAACTCCAAGTACGTGTACTCTGTCAATGGTGAGTCGCACAAAACATCGATTTATATAATCTTCGAATGGGATCGGGTTTAATCAGAGATAACAATGGGAACAATGCTTTCTTGTAGCGCTGTTATATCATGCGGCGAGCAATGAATATGATTCCAGAGTGAGGTTTACAATTATGCATGAGCATTTTTCATCATTTGTTCTCAAGAGATGTTCAGCATGAAACAAGCATTATGACAGCTACGTTTATGGGCCGCCCAACGGACCAGTCGGGCTGAAGGACCCCTGGTGGCGCATTGAAGCCCTTCGGAAACCAGCGATGGCATTATAAGTAGAATTCCGAATCTGCGGTACACAGAATCGTCCATTTTGTGCAAATAATAGGTTTTATAAAACCCTCACATGAGGGTAGGATGGCATGGAACCCATCGGACAATGCTGAATTGATGCAAAGGTGTTCACAATGTTCGAGGAAATGAGGAGGGGATAAAAAAGGCGGTGGGGTAAACAAATATGCGTGTACGGTCCATTGACACATGGGGCATTATGGATCGCCTGGCATAACGGTTAAAATCGTAATCTAGGTGCTGATTTGTCCGTTCAGATTTATTGGATTCAAATTCCCCCGCAATAACGGTATTAAAATACGTCACCATCTGCTCCTGCCCAAAAACCGTTAGTCGTTCATTATTTTTAACCCCTCTAGGGAAGGTCCGTGGTCATGCAAAACGGTCATTATTTGTCAGTGGCAGATGGCAATTTTCGCACCCGGCTGTGGCAATCAAGCATGTATCAATATTTGCCAAAATTTGATATGTCTGTCTGGCACCACTTTCGGTTATAGCCGTGCAGTGAACAAAGACAACCAAGTTTGAACCAACTCTGATAACAATTCCGCAATATGTCACCCCTAAAAATGCACCGATTGTTTTTCAGCCATTATCTCGCTCAAATGTCCAACATTTTGTCATAATAGGAAACTGCATTACAGGATCCTCAACTGAATCGATTTAAATGAAATCTGATTAACAGGATTCCTACCGAAATTAAATTCTGAACTTCACTGTCATTTTCAGGTTGTTTGAAAAAAAAAATCCCTACATTTATCAAAAACGTTTATAGAATAAAATGGAAATAAAACGTATATCACTGATATTTTTATTATTTCATAAGGTGAAAGTGTGCTTAAAAACAGGGGAATTCCCCATTATGTCATAAATGCATCTGGTCAAACGTTTTTAGTACTATCATAAAGAATTAACCACTCGAGATTATGGCAATTTTAGGCTGGCATTGTATCTGATGAAAATGTGCCTGTCATTTGTATGAAAATTTGGCATTTCTTTGATTTTTCTAGGTCAGTGGCAACCCTGATCAACGATCTGCTAATTGTTAATTATGGGCTATTTATTTTTAAATTTAAAATAAAAAATGTATGATTCTTACCAAAGTCGCTTATGCAGTACAATTGCAAGAGGTCGGCTTCGTCGCATGGGCGGCAATCTAGAAAGATAAAAATCATTAATGACATCTATGTTCAAAATCGACAAACATTCCAAAATATAGCAACAATGGCACAGAAGTCGACGCTTGAATATTGATAACAAGTATTTTGCTTTAAATTCATTTTTTATAGGTATTAGCTTTCATGATACGTGTACTGTCACAATGTATAATTACAACTCCCAAAATACTTTATATTCCAGTGCCTGCAACCCAACCTTGCAAACAGCTTGAAATCTGAGGGTTGGTCATCTCTGGTCATAACTCTCGCCCCATCAGGCGCTTAAAATGAGACGCTCGTGGTCATTTATCATGGTCCGCTTTAGACACGCGCAAAATATTACCAATGGGGCCATAACCGCGAAACATATTTAGTCTTAATGCAGATGAAAACCCGAGATTAAAAACTACTTAACGATCACCAGGGGGTATGAGATTGGACGCCTTGCCGAAAGAATATGAAATCGCATATCGATGCCATTCCAGGCAACCTCTTCCAAATGGAGTCTTCGACATGACCTTCCAACTTGCTGAGTGCGACAAAAACGGACCAGAAGACCCCTGTCGTGTTGTGCAGCAATGGCCTACCTGTCTCACGTTTGAAATTTCATATCTGAGAAGCCCTGGATTGGGTGGAACCACGTGACAGGTGGGTGTCTCGAAAACGTTTTGTTTGTCAGCAGGTATTTTGTGGACGCACACGTGCTACGGACATGGACAAAGCGAACGATGACACACGTAGAAATCCAGGTGGATTTTTGGGGCGCTTTTGTGAAATGCGATTCCTCTGTCTCAGAAAAGGAGAGGAGATGGAAGGAGATTAGCACAACCGTGGCATGCATGGCATCAAAAGATGATGCACACTGACAAATTGCACGGTACGGGCAGAGGGGGTTTGCGGCTGGTTCTCCTCTCGACATTGTTGTTGTTGCGCGAAGATTAGTTGGCAATTTTGCGAATTCTTTGGAGGATTACCGAACGCTGACTAACGCTGAAAATCCAAAGAAAATCACCGATTGTGTTGTTATGGGCGGCTCTGACTAGGCGCAATTTAGCTTAATCTAGCGAAAAGCAAAAGGGGCCAAATGCCCAAGAATCTTTATTCATTCAGTTTTTCTGCTTTTCTTCTGCTCATGTAAAGGTCCGTAGCAAGAGCCACTACTGATAATAATTACATCAGTTCTTGGAAGTCTGAATTCTTTCAACATATTGCAAAATTATTTGTAGATTGTTTTAATGCTAATATAAATAGAATGCCCGCCATGCAAAAAAAATTTTTTTGTTTGCCAGAATTGGTCGTGCAATGAGGTCTGAGGGTTTTTTGTATAAATTGAAAATGTCCAGGTTATTTATAAAAGAAAAAGAAATAATTTAAAAAAACGGAAATTGGTGTTTTCAAGTTAGTTTTTTTTTAAATTTAAGTTTTTTTTTTAAATTCAAGTTTATTTTTAAATTCAAGTTTATTTATTTATTTTTTATAAATACAATTTTCAAATTGTAAAAAATAACGCAAACCCTAGTGAACAACCAGTTCTACAGGGGAGAAATAAATTTAGCATTTATAACAACTATTTGAAGCAAAAATTAAGTTTTGTTGACACCTTCTTAAGCAGTTTGGTTCATATTTTACTTTTTCTCGTTATTCATTCAGAACGTTTTAATCGTACTTCCCTGCATTTATCAAGTCGAAGTAATGCATGCATTTCCCAACCAAGATAAAAAAAAACGTCAACATTTTTGGCGCAAAAACTAAATGAACACCAAAATCAAGACAAACAGCTAGGTAGTTCACAATGCAAACAAATGTTCATGGAGATAGGCAATTCATGCTGCGTCCTGCTACGCATCACCAAATTTCACGATCCCAATGTTCACGCTCTTGTATCGAAACCTACACCTGCGTCAATGGGCTCTGTATGGCATACATCTAGCTTTGTTAGTTGATCGCAACTAACTACAATGTCACGCTTGGACAACTCTTCTCTTAATTGTTTAACGTTCAATCCTTGCACATGGTTTGTCAAACTCTTAATGGTTTCATTATGCCAGCTGCATCCAAAGGTTCATAGATACCTGGCGGTGTCTTTAGTTCAAACTGTCCATGACGCTCACTCAACCACAAGAGTGCACCTTGCCACGCTGTTTTTATTCTCAATTAAATCGTTTATTGTGTTGTCTCTAAATTAATGTCATCCGATTGTTAGATCTGGCAATCTCGCGACTCATCCGTGACCTGCTCGTTGGAAAGTGAAGACCTTCAACAGGTGGATGGGTGACATCAGCCAAACATGCAATCATCGCCTGTAAAATGCTTCACTGAAGCACGTCATCAGACAAAGGCAATCACTGGCACGTGCATTTCATGCCAGGCATCTGATTTTCGTGTAGATGGCGTATTGATGACATTCAGACTCAGGTGGTGCATCCTTTCTCTTCTGCTCAGCAGATGGTTACCAGCACCTTTGTGAGCGAGGGCAATGCTGTGATTACCATGTCAGAAACCGCCGTCCCCCCAAATTAATGAGACTAATTGGTATCGTTAATTAGGGAGCCCCCCACAACTCTATTAACCGGTATGGGTAAAAAAGTGGGATGCACCAATCACGCTTCGAGTGAAACTTAAAGTGACATCATGATCGACAAACGAATTTGGGAAGGTTAGACATGGAAGGAACACTCAGGGTCATGGAATATATCAACATGCTGTGTAATTAGGAAAGTGAAACACCCAATCTGAAGGTCCTACAATATAACAGATCCAATACTTTTCTTCTCAATAACAAACGTTGAAGTACATGTAATGAATTCAAAAGTAATAACTGCAATTGGATTTTGAGCTTTCGTGGAATGAATATAGCAGGGTGTGCTTAACGTCAAAGCGTTTAAAAAAAGCTTTTGCCACAAGACTAATTTGGAATAAAATTTGAAATAATAAAGACTCCCATTCGGATACATATTATTGGTCATATTTTTTGCACGTCATTAGATGGTGAAATTCTTTTCCCTACGATAGGCTTAAGCTACAAGAAATTCAATCACGGCTCCCAATGAAATTAAGTTTTTGGAAAATTTTCCCTAACTTTATCACAAAAAAGTCCATAGAATAAAATGGAAACAAAATTGACCAAATATTGTTATTTTCATTTATTGTTTAAAAACTTGAAGTTGTTGAAAGGGTGTGCTATTGAAAGTAAGAATTCCCTAGCTTTGCATTAGTGTGACCAGATAAAGCCTCTTCTTAGCAGTATCATAAACAATTATTTGGGATTATGGCAAATTAAGGCTGGCATTTTATCTGATAAACATTTCCTTGTTGTTCATAATTCCATGACAATTTCAGCTTTTTCCAGGTCAGTGGAAGCCCTGTCAACTTAGCAAATGCCAATCCACCAAAATAAATTGGGTCGAGTACTTAGTTGAATTGAACTGACTCCATTCCGTTCATAATTTCAGAAAATTAAGGTGGTGCACAAGACGACAGTGATTCTTTCAAAGTTCTGACATTTTGCGACAGTATTCGTTATTTTCTTGTAACATGTATCTATCAAATTACCAAGCCATCTAATCTGCCAATTCTCCAGACTCTTTCACAAAAGTCCAATTTTGAACTGTGTCAGTGGTGCAGAAGGTTGTTCCAACACCTTCCGTTTTCCCCCAACCACCTTGCTCTGCTCCAAAATTCGGAGCCCACACTGATGACGAAGTGCTTTTGCGTTGGAGGGAACAACTGGTAATTACCGGCCGATAATTTCGGGAGCTAATTTTTCGGTCGAAATTTCGAGAAATTCAATTATGGCATGACGAATGCCTTCCATTGTGGGCCCACGACAACCTGACCGGCGCAAAAAAAAAAAAAAAAAAAAAAAAAAAAAACATAATGAAGTCGTCTTTACGGTGCCTACCTGTTTCCACCAAGTCGGAGGTGACCCGTCCTTCCCTCTTGGTCAATGTCGGCGACCATCTTGCCTCCAGATCGTAATCGAAGGCCGCTATTCCGAGGGTTCCGTCGGTCTTTTCCGCCTCCACATACAGCGCCACTTGTCCACTGCTCGAAGAGAAGCACCTGGGCAACTGCGGATGGCGGCCATCTTGAGACGAGAAGAGCAAGTGTAGGGTGCGATTGCCCTCCAGGTACAATCGGGCCCCTCGGAAGTCGTCTCCTGCCTTGATGCAACCTCTGAAGTCCTTGCCCGAAGTGCCGAGGCGCAGGAGGACGCGCAGAGCCCCTCGCGGGTACTTCCACTCGATCCTTCCTTGAGAGCACCGCAAGTACACCGGCCGAATTGACCTCTCAGGGGTGTCCATGGCCGAGCTACCGATCAAAAACCCATAAATGTTCGATGTTAATAACGAGAAACAAAGGTCAGCTGCAGCACGCGCGCTACTGTCCAGCAAACAGAAGAGGGATCAAAAAGCATGGGGCAACAACATCCTTTAGGCATTGATCTGAGATTTATTTCAAATTCGTGTAACATGACCGTGAGGCTAACAACTAATGAAGGAGTAATGACTGTTGGTAATTCCATTAGTAATATCATGTAACGTCCGCTTTACACAAGGTTAAGCTTGCTGGGAAGTTTGCTGACGATAATAACATCTACGGTTAAGAATTGAAGGTTGAGCGCAAAGGATGCCCACCATGCAAACAAATTGCTCACACATACTTGCTTCATATACTTATTATAATTGCTGAATCTATTTTCCCCAGTGTAGAATTGGTCGTCCAATAGGGTCATCGTTATTTTTTTTTATAATTTTAAAATGCCCCGTTTATTTATCTAAAAAAATTGAAGAAACTTGAAGAAAAAAATGTGAAATCTCCGTGAAATATGAAATCTCCGAACATGGGCATCGGCGGTTGGATTATGGCTTTTTTCAGGCATTTTTTTGTGGGTCGGCCTTAAGGAAATCATAACAAATCAACCGTAAGGCATTAAGAATCATTTGGATGTAATGTATGTAACGTATTTTTATTAATCATCGATCGAATAAAAATGACATGGGCATTTGAGATTGACTGATTGCTGAAGGGATGACGTCATGAAGACCCATCGATATTCATTCTTGATGCACCAAAATTCCCCAGGATTCCCTTCATCGTCTTAACCAGATTCCTAGGTTTCTTATTTAAATGGTTCCAGCATAAGTTGGAATGGCGTACAGCATGCAGTTCATCTTCATGATGGACATCGTTTCTTGTGTGGCAAACAACTATCAACGGACTGCCCATTTCTTAGTCGGTTTTCCAAAGATTAAAACAAGTTTTTCAATGCCAAGACAAAATCGAATCAAAAACAAACTAATGGATCCCGCAAAATCAAGTTTTTTTAATACCCGCATTAAAAATCTATGGTCTGTCACGTTGAAATAAATCACGAGGCAGTCGTGGCGAAAACCTGTCCAGGAATGACCCGAGGTGCACGCGCATTGGCTATTACAATTTTTTGGGGTTTTCATTTGAATTATCTTCAACAACATATACAAGCTTAAACGGGCCAGACCAACATTTGGGATTTGCAGACGAGTTTATGTTAAACCGCCTTCGTGAGTGGCGTAAGCGAAAGAACACAAAAGCAGCAATCCATTATAATAGGGTGGAGAGGAGACAATATGGTGGAGGGGGTATTACACGTGACCCAGTCGCCATGTTGAAATTCTTTCCCCAGAAAAAAACGCCGTGCGGGATGCCTGCCATCTCATCGGGTCTTGTACGGGGGGAACACGAGGCCCTTTCATGGCTCCCCTCTTAGCTTTACCAGGATGATTTTATCAGTATTCATCGCCCGGACAATGTCTGGGCACGCAGTGAGTAAACTGCCCCTGCAGTGTGTCCACCCACACTTTGGAATTTTTGAAGGGAGATCGGGTTACACCGAAAATTGCGGGACCTCAGACCCTGTTAAAATGTTCTTGGATGTGCTTGGTCTGCGCTTTCCTTCAGCAAAATGTGGGACAAGAACAACAATCTTGGGAAAGCACAAATGGCAATGTGCAAAGAGGAAGCATTGAATTGGGAATTGACCAAAAGTGAAAAAATATCGAAAAGATTTCGAGTTAAAATCATGACATTTACTCCATGACTGACAGGATAGACTATTTCGAGGAATTTACCATTTTTATAACCCAATTAGGAAATATACTCAAAAGCATTCACAAAAGTGGACGTTTTTATATGTAGTACTTAATGCATAACTGCTAATTTTTTTTTCCCAAAACTGTTGTAGATAACTTATGTTTCAGTTATGTGGTGACTGTTCGTATGACATACGCGTCCTGATTGGACATGTGTTGAAGGCATGTGCTGACAAATAATGGTATTCAAAGATGATTGAAACATTTCGGTTGGTCAGGATGTTGGTTGAAGGCGATGATGATGTCTTGACGTTATCTGAGTGGAGTCTTTGGGGTTGCAGACCAGGACCAACGACAACGTTTCCTGCTTTGCAATAGCGCATGCCTTTTAAAAATTCGAACCTGTTTTAACGCGAAAACAGCCATTTTTAAATTACAGTAAATTCTCATTTACGCTCGTTTAGATACATGCATATAAAGTGCGCAATAACATAGGCCTATAAAAACCACAAAATGGCGCCGAATGCCCCTATCAGACTTGTTACTGAACGTTTCGGTTATAACAAAATGATCACACTTCTGGGTTGTGGTCACATTGTTACAAATTGTCACTCCCGGGGTTTCCCATAAGTACTATTCAGCCAATAAATATAGGGGTAAAAGTTATTGACAGTCAAGATAACCTTCGAGTGTTCTGGACAGAGATACCGAATCACTGTAATCATGTATAAACCGGCTCACATCAAGGCAAGCAATGGAATAATCAGCATTTCCGATAGAAAAAAATGTATAATTCAATCAAATTGTACATGATACGATATATTGAACACTTGACAAACCTGTTACTTAAGTGCGAGCCAGCAAAGCATAGAGCCCAAAAAATCATTGATTTTATTTTATTGCTGCATACAAAAGTAATCCATGCATGGGCAAATCTCTGATCTTCGCCTCAGAATCAAATTTGTAAAAGATGCGAACTGCAAATTGGAAGAGAAACGATAATTACCTGTCCATCCAATCGCACTCGTCGGTCACATGTTGGTAGGAATTGGGCGAGTGGACGCTGGGCGCCACTAATGTCACGATTAAGAAGAGTAGAGCCCGATTAAGGTTAATCCACGGCATCGTCGCGGCTGTTTTTCCAGGTGCTCATCAGATCCATTCTGGTTGGAATCGCCGATGGAGCCTCTCAAGGGCGCATCTCCCGAAATGTCCAAGTCGCAAATTGGGAAAGACGAATTTTGCGCCAGTTTGGGTCCTTTGAGAGCGAGGTAGGGCTAGAAAACCCGAGGAATGCGGCGGCGGCGGTGAACTCGATCAGCCGGACAGGTCGAACCACGGGCGGGACAAAGCTAAGCACTCACCCCCCTCTCTCTGCACCGGGACGCTCGCTAGGATGCCGGGCCTGCTGCTGCATTCGACATTCGATTCGTTGAAAAAAGCCCGGGGCTCACAGAAAAGTTCATCAATGAGAGGAGGGTGGAGGGAAGAGAGGCGACAGCTAGGGGCGCTGCGTTTCCATTCGGGGGTTCAGCGATCGTTTCAACGTTTGCAACATTTTACAAACATGCTTAAATTTAGAAGGAATATCATAACCACGTTGTTAATGTTGTCTGTTTTGGAGGGCTGATGATAGAATCATATTTATGCAATTTGTGTAATTGTTTTAATTGCGAATTTGCGGAGGGATTTCTCACTTAGCCATAAACAGATGCCAATCCATTATCCAGATTAAGTTCGGTTATCCGATATTCGCATTAGTCGAGATAAAGCGGTTGCATTAACCGATGGCTCGGACAGATAAACGTTGATAAAAGCATCATATGGGAAAGAGCGTGAAGTTGTAGGCTACTTAGCTGGGTGGAGGCTATAAAATCTGATAGAGAACTATTCCATCAGAGTATAATACGATTGAATTTTATTGTTAACCAGTTATATTCGAATTGTGTTTTGTCTCTCCGTGTTCTCTCGTTGCCCATGATCCCAATCCATATAGATGTCGTGTACTGGTCATTTTTTTACAATCCATTGGCAATATGCAAAGATTATTTTTGTACACTGCAATAAAATAAAATCGTAATTGGCAAACGAAGTTGTTTCATACCAATACTTTTTTTTGGGTTTTTTGCTTTGCTAGTCCGCATTAAAGCAACAGGTTTGTTAAGTGTTTAATAGATCGTATACATGAACGATTTAATTAAATTACACATTTTTATATCAGAAAAGCTTATTATTGCAATGCTTGCCTTGATGAGGGCCGATTTCCAAATCTTCACCAAACTGCGTCATTTCTTAGTCATTTTATCAAGCATAACGACCTATTAACAGTAACGTTTCCAATTAAGATAATTTTTAATTATTTTTGATCCTGAGTTGATAATCTGATAATTATAAGCACATGTATAAGGTCAAACGTCAGATTACCTAAGAAAGAGGTCATGTACACTGTAGTTATATCTAAATGTTGACGTCATAGTATGTGGAAATGTGACGTCGCTTTCGTTGAAATTTGGCGGTATCATTTTTTAAATATTTCCTAATCAAAATGACGTCATTTTTGTCCTAAATAAATCACCTAACGTCTTATTTGATATTTCGAAATTTGGGATGACGAGTTTAAACCGCGAAACATCTTTAAACATGTGTTTTCACCAGAAAGAATCATCGATTAGCTAAAAGATACGATGAAACACATGCCTTTAACAACAATGCTGTAAATAGGTTTCGCTTGTATCAGTTCTGTTAGCTTTTGTATCTATTTCTGATTAGTATTCACATGCCTGCAAAAGTAATAATTGGCCTAAATGAAACTCAGTCCAGAGTTATTTTTATTGTCTTTGTTCCTAGAGTTCGATGATGAAGTTAACGATGTACAAACGTTTATTGTAAATATTAGGAATGCATACTAGATTAAATGCAAACATTACTTGTGATTGCAAATTCAACATAAACGCTAAGCATGCAAATATATCGTGTTTTTCGCGATGTATGTGTTAAGTGTGTTGAATTTTCGATTATCGAGCGCCCATCCTTCAACCAAGGAAAGCCCATCAAGAACACCAACAAAGACGCCATCAGCGCCACCAGCCGTCAGTTGTGTTTGCACGGCGCTAAATTGATGGCTGTTTTCGCCCAGATTTTGCATAACAGGGTGTGCAGGGACTGTTGCAGCGTGGCGCCAGGGGCAGCCCCTAGCCGCACATTTGTATTTTTTTTTTCATCCAGAGAAACGAGTTTCTGAGATGGTGGGTGTGCACGAGGACAGGCTTCCCTCGGGCTGGTGGTTTTCACTTAAAATAAGTACATGATATTTCTTGCCTCGTCCATACATATATTTAACAATTCTACACTTGAACGCCACTTCCCTGCGCCTTTACACATTCCCCACTGAGTGCACTGCCATCCCACACCATCAATAACTTCTTTTCTATCTTTTTTTTAAGAAAAACTATGGTTACTTTGGAGATTTCGGGTTTTCCATACACGTGACTGAGAAGAATCCACTAATTATTAATTTTGTGTAAAAAAAAAACTTGGGCCTCAGATACAAATCTTATCTTTCTCTTCTGGCAGTTATCACCTTGCTGGTTGTCTTACTGCAATCGATCAACACCTTTCCCGAAGCTGCTAAAAGCAATTAATTATCAAAAGCATCAGTTATGTTTCTGTTGTGCGAGTAACATCGCGGTTACAATTAATATAATTTGTAATGACTTGCAGCTGCCCATAGGCATCAGAAGCCTTGATAGCAGGCATGTTGATTGGTTGCCAAATTTGGTAAAAGTAATATGCCGTTTATTGCAGTATGGAGACAGTCCAATGAAAACAATCATTGTGATTGATACAGAATGATACAGTCGAATACAGTTTGAGCGCGGGCAACAGTTGTACAAGAGCAAAGTGCATGATTCTAAAACTGACTTTTTGATAATGCCTTTGGAATACGAGGATTCACAAGAAAAACGTATACTGAGTACATGCCAGAGCAAATGCTTAAGAAGCCCAAGAATTCCAGATTTTTCATTTTTGCATTTGCACGAACAACAACAGCAGATGAACATTCTCCAGAACTGAAGTTGATAATGTTGGACCTCTTTTATCAACGAATGAAGGGTAAATAAAGCCCAGTTTAAACCATCATTTATCCATGGTATTTATTGGCCTTTGTCAATAAATAATTAAAGACGATATGGGCGCTAATGGGGCAGCACATTAGTCCTTATAAAAGAAATAAATTTGGCGCCTACTAATATGTCTAATGCACACAAGCAGGAGAAAAGCAATAACAGCGTTATGAAGCCAGACTTGCTAATTGGGAAAGTTGGGGCTGTAATGGCTCCACTTATTGCAATTTCCTGTGCAAATTATTAGTTTTGGCGTAGGCATACCGCGCTCAATCTGTCAACCTACAGCAGCTCATGATGCCCAATATTGAAAATTTGAAAATGATAGGGTAGTCGGAACCTCTAACTTGCGAATGCCCTCGAAATAACAAGCGTCGGAAGCAGGGGATGAAACTGTACCGGTGGAAATAGTTGATTGCCCATTTCAGCTAAAAATTAAACTAATTGAAGGCTAGTGGGACTGCTGTGTAATTCCTACTGTCTGAATGTACAAATTCACATTTTTGATTTTGAGGGGGAAAACCAATTGCTTGTACTTTTTTTAAGTGGTCAGCATTGACTAAGACTGCGCCATCTGTGGACAAAACTCCAAAGTCAAAATAACAAAGATTTTCGCCTAATGACCAAATCAAACAAACCCTACGTGTGATGCAGACAGCTCAAGCGAGCGAGCAATATGATCCCGCATGGTCTATGTCGCCGTGTTGACCACCACCATGATGGTCATCGACGTAGAAGCGCATCATTTGTCATACAGCCCCGTTATCATGGCGCGATCAGGCAAATGGGCCCTCTCCAAAATCCCCAAGAAGGGAACGAGCATCGGTCAACAAGGACACTACCGCATCGCTGCAATTCGACCCAATGAGGTTTCAAATTTGTCTAATTCGGTTGACCTATCGAACATATCCCATTTCCTCTGGAGCCATGGAACTTACACGTATGTCGCCTATGTGCCTGCATATCAATTTTACTTTCGGAAGTTTTTGGGAAGTACTTTCTGTAATCCAAAGGAACAGAATTATCTAGTATATCTGTATATCACAAGGCGAATTGAACAATTAACCCAACCTTAGTACCAGAATGAAAGAAATAAGTCTGAAAATGCCATTGACATTGGTCAACGTCCCCTTTTTAGAAACTTCAACAGAACCGAGGTGGTCAGCTCCAAACAGAGAAAATAGCTGTTTCCATCACCATTTCCTGTTAATGACCTAAGATGGACTCGTCATCGATGCAATGATTGGCTGGGGTAACCTCAGTGCAGTTTTGAATCTTAAATTTCAAAAAACCAATTTTAAGTTTCGATGGGTGTTGGTCCGCCAGCGATCCCCTCCTCGCCCTTCTCGTTTAAAAATTCATAAGAGACGCCTAAGCGCGAGATGGAAAGGGTTAGGAAAGGAGTATTGCTTCGCTGTATCAAATTAATTGTACCATTAGCATAACTACAAAGATCCAGCAATTGTAGTTTTATGTCTAATGCAATGCGAACAATTTAGCAACGCCCAACGCGGAGGAATAAGAACGGCTAACAGTTGGTGGTGGCCAACAAATAAATACACCCCAACCTGTGCGAGCACGTGACCATAAATTACGAGCAACGAGTTCAAGCCATATCGGATAGCCATTGTCCTGCACTACAAGACCATCGTCAAGAAAGATTCGTGCAACGCAAATGCAAGAAAAAGCCTGGGTCTGTGATGCTGAGGCTTCAAAAATAATCCTATTAATAGAGATCAGAGCTAATCCGGTCGTTTATTACCACTAAGTACATGCACCCTTTTGTTATAGGCAAGGTGAAGGCATTGTGCCCACATGTATAGCGTATCATTTCTGAAGACAAAGTGGATGAAGATTAAAATTGCATTATACATAGGATCATTTGCAATTAATGTATGTAATGCATGTAAATTTATTCGGCAGGTAATGATATGTTTTGGTTATTTTATGGTGTTTTGGCTACACAAAAGGATGCCCACCACCCGTCCACTGCTTTAAAATACTGAATGAAGAAACTAAAGTTAATGAATTTGAAAAACACCTTGTGACATCCGAAAGCGAATTTTTCATTTGAATGAATCTTCCGAAGATGGGCGTCGGAGTTTTCGTAACGGTTTTTTCAAGTTAATTCATTTTTTTATATAAATAAACGAGACATTTTCAAATTATAAAAATAATGCAGACCCTATAATAGTGGACAACCAATTTTTCATGGGAAAAAATGAATTTAGTAATTATAATAAGTATTCTGAGCAAAAATATGTAAGTTCTTTGCATAGTGTACATCCTTTGAGTAAGACAATTAAACGTTTCTATATCAAACAGAATTACTTCATTGGAATTTATATAAGCTTCAGAAACATTTCTAAGGCAAACTCAACTTCTGGTTTGTATATTTACTACCAATGGAGTAACTTCATCGAAGTCTAACAGATTGACCAGAAGCCCTAAGTTACCTTTAAATCCAAACAGCGTTCTACTCGTTAGATGTAGCTGTGTCACATGCATGAATGTCCAACGTATTTTTTTATCGTGGCTTTAGAGCAGTCCAAAAGAGACTAATTGCAATCATGGTCTGCTAAGTATCACGTAAGTAAATCTCGTATATTTCTATCTCATACCGAACAGCACTCGTAACTGAACAGATGACAAACACATTTGCTAGCAAGGATGACTGAAGCAGTGACACGTGCATGTCGTCACGGAGCGAAGCTTTTGCAAGAAGTATTTGCAACAAGCGGAGGGGGGTGGGAGTCGCTTCCACTCTTAAAACAAAGTGAACTTTCTAAAATAATAAATATTTGTGTTGTTAATTAGGTAGACGTCGACTGGACGCCGTGGCTGTCAACCAGATGATGGATTGGGATTAAATCCAGCGAGCCAGTGTTTACTCATACGTGTTTATTTTTTACAAAAGTTACATTAAATGCTTAACTGGCTACCATAAGAAGGGGATTGTGTTACCAATGCCAGACGGAACCCAGGTGGTCGCAGGGCATTAGACGACCAAAAACAACGATTAAAATGAAACTCACGAATCAAGCTGGAATCCTGCAGGGTTTATGAGAGGGAAGATACAGCCATTTTACGGTTCATCAATTGCAACCAGGTTAACGTTTTGTCTCAATTTATTGATAAAAATACTGCTTATACTGCATAAAGTAAAACAATGAAGTAACGTAGTGAGTGTAATTTGGTGGCAACGCTAAGCCAGCATTTCACCAACAACGAAAATGAAGCTTAAAAGAATGAACCAATTGAAATTGTCAGAAGCTTATTTTGGATAAACTATAGAATGTCATCATTCCACTCAAATGCAGGAGTATTTTCATCATTCAACGTTTAAAAATGAATTCATTTCTGGTTTTTCTGGCTATTTGAAAAAATTACTTTGCCTGGAATGCTAATTTGGTGGAGGAATGTAATGCACTTATTACATTCTAATACACTTATGGACATCCGAGCCCGTTCAGAACCATACTATACGTGTTTTTTTCTAGCATTCTCTTCCAAAGGATAGCCCTAAATCAACAGAAATTCAGCTTGACAATGATGATGGTGAGAATCAAGTTGAATAATACTAATAATAACAAAATCGAATAACATGTAAATTATTTAATTACACCCTCCCGCTTCCCCCCTCCCGTGCCAAATGGTAAATTGGTTTAAACCAATTATCATAAGTTCATAACAACTGTAATTGCGATGGTAACTGCCTGGTAGCTGCAAAACTATAGTGCAATTATTTTTAAAATTATATTTTTGCGTGATAATGTCACGTGCTAACGTTAGTAGTTTTTTTTGCTTAGGCTTTAGTGCCGACGCAGAAATACGCTGTAAACAAAATCATAAATACATCATGCCATCTGTTAATCTAATAAATCGGAAATATTTCTTTTGTATTTTATTTTATTGCTACGCATTGTATCATAGCATATGATCATAGGCCTACCACTGATAATGAAGGTTTATACGCAAACGTATTACCAAAACTGTCATCGCTGATATAATGGAAGTCACGTGATGCGACAGGCGCAATAATCAGAATGAAATTTACGATCGCACCTAATTACAAACGGTTACGCTTGTAATTTTCCTCAAAAATTACTCAGTTATGGGAAGTCTATTCAAATAAATAATTCTACATTGCACAAAAAGGGTTAATGCTAATGTAGAACACCTACAGGCATATCGAGAGGAGGAAAACAACGAACAAGTTATAGTTGTTTTTATTTTCAAGAAATGTTTCAATGTGTTTGTAGGCCGGGGGTCCGCACCGATGTCGTTTCGCCCCCCCCCCCAGCTCCACTCCCGCTGCGATCCTAAAACTTGTCACCTGGAATAATTTAGGGAAGAAAACACGACGAGTTCCTTCTCCAAATGACCGTCGTTAGTTTTACATTTGTAACCAAACGTGTCTCCTCGTGGTGGCAATTAATTTTATTAAACGACTTTTGTGGCCACAATTTATTAGCCAAGCCCATACTTACGGAGTCGTCTTTTTCCACGCTTAGATTCGGTTTCAAATCACGTGCGCCGCTCTGGACTTCCGGTTTGATTTACGAGACATCTCCGAAAAATGCGCATTTCACTTTTTTTTCCACTGCGAAAAGCATCCTCTTGTCAGTCAGTCACCCTTTCTACTAGTTGGGCCATTTCTAGTCCCCGTATCTCACCTGCAAAGGATTAACCCTACTTTAAGGGTCTGGGATTTATGACCAGCTTGGAAATTGTGTTCACGCACGTGCATCTCGACGCCATTATGGTCGCTCAAAGGAAGATCATTTCCCAAATAATGCTTCGGGATTGCCAGAAATCCTAAAGCAATGGCGGGCTAATCTGGGGACGTACCGTTCGATCATGTTTCCAGTGTTGCTTCGATGCTCATTAGTACTAAGACCAGAACTGGAAACCACTCCTGCCCTCGTTAGATGGGGTTTTACGGTTTTACGTGAAAAGTTCATAAAGGGAGCGCTGTTGGCGGTCCAACAAATCACTCCGGTTTATTTCAAACTTTCACGAATGTAATAAAAAACGTCCTTTTAAATCAAGCTATTGCATAACATTAAGCTTAATTCAAAGATGAGCCCAGTTCCGAAATGCATGGTTTCTTACGATTACTGAGCATCGAGCAGAATGCGTTATGGATATTAACTAAATTATTACTTTATACATGAACGCGATTAGCTCATTCTTATTAATTTTTGTATTGCAGTGATTTTATTGTCCGATGTTCGAATTAAGCCTCCTTGTGAGGGGCATGCATTTAGCGGCATTAAGAAGACAATTGTCATTAAATATTAATCACAGCTCTTGTAATAAAATTAAATATTAATCACTGCTCTTGCACAGATTCTTGTAATAAAATAACGCTTGATTGTGCAGTTGTATTAAATAAAATATTATAATGCAATAACATCTTAGGAATACATGTCGTTTAATAATCATGAACGTTTCGCTCATAATTATTTTTGGTTATGCAGCAAAGATATACCATGTGGTGGGCGTGATAAGGGGAAGAGTAATCCATCAACCCATCTAATTATTTATTTTTATTCAGCGGTTACCATGCTTATTTAAAACATGACATCTACATTAAGTTAACCGCATGTTTAATGATATCTTGCTATTTGATGCATCAATAAATAAGAAAATTATTAAGTCGCAAATTTATTACGTTCGAATTATTCAAAATGATATTCTGGCATGGGGTTAAGAAAAGGTTAAGAATTCAATTCTGGCGCGTTGCACCAATCCCAGTTAGTGCAACCCACAAGTGCTCTGAAAAATATTTGATTCCTATTTGGTCAACTTTACCTGCTGCAACATGTGTTTTATATTCGACAGCGCATGCGTTTCACATGGGAGAGGCGCGCGGATGGACCACCAAAGCTGAGGGTAAATTTAACTTTCCCCAGATTGCTAATTTACCCTCTCGGCGCTGGGCTTGCTTTTCACCTCCACGTTTGCACTTGCCTTCCTCCGCTAGGGTTGACATCTTGATAGGTGCAAAACTCTGGCAGGTATCAACTTGGTACGTTCTACGCCCTCTCCAAGCGCTTTGTCTTCTAGCGCTTTCGACCAAGAACCCACTTTTCTGGGCCAAAACACGGTTTTCTGAAGGGGAGAAATGGCGGCACATCCGAAGTGGGCACCCAAGCAGAAGAAATGAATTGCGGACGGGGGTTGGGCTTTGGGAGGGGATCCTCGCTGCGGGGGTCCTTTGGGTAGGTGAAACGCTCGTGAGCAGCCGGTCAGCATGGCCAGCATTCTTTGGCTGAAGTTGGCAGGGGGTAAAGGTTGGTCAGGGGCTCAACGTATGGTCCGCATCAGAGGCCAGTTCTGAGGCTCACCCTCGTAGCGTTGAAAGGGAGGAGGGAAGCCACATGGCTGCCCAGAGCACTGGACCAACCGATTCGACCAAAGAAAACACAATCGATGCATTATTAGACTCAACCCAGACCAGCGTTTGACATCAAGCTGAGCGGTCAAACATTTTTCTCAATGGTCCGCTTTGTACCTCTTCTGGCGTTGGCAAACTTATTTTCATTTGCACTTTGCCCCTAAACATGTGTACCCCACTCATAATACCGCTTTGCCATCCAGGCAGGATAAATGAGCCTGCACAATCCGAGTTTTAGGGCATTATCCAGTGGATATGAACGGTTCAATTTCCCATTGAACCAGGAGTGTAAAAGTATTGTGTTGACGTTACTATTCCCAAGATTTTTCTCAAGATTCTTGAATCCAAAGCCGTTTCCGAGATACATGTGCATGTACTAATTTTACACGCTATCTGATCATCGATTCTAACATCCCTATGAAATGTGATAGCAATACGATTTCCTAATATACTCGATTCTAACAGGTAGGCCTACAGTGTAGCTGGCCCTTAAGGAAATTCGATGGTGTTTAGAATGAATATGTGCTGTTTGATTAAATTCACACACTATAAATCAGAAGTGATGAGTGAGTAGTGTCAAGATTTAAATCAAGAACACGACAAAAAGTCGCCTATCTTCGTCCTGTGTACCTGCATGGACTGACCCTGCTTGACACTGAATTTATGTTGTTGTGGGGAGGATTTTTATATAATTTCGAGCAGTTTCTTTAGCTCACACTTTGCATAAGCAAACTGTCACCACCAAAAAGAGACATTGAAAACAATCTTAAACGTAACCTGACATTACATCCCAGAGAGATGATAGCCGAAAACATGCGAGCACCACCCATTCAACAAAGATGAAAAGGAGCCAGATTGCAGTATTTGTCAGGGGTGGCATCCAGAGTACAATGCACCGATGTCCTTTTGTTCCCCATTGCAATCCTCCAAAGAAACAGAAAACTATTATGCTGAAAGTAGTCAACATGCACGCATCACGTTGTCCAGTTGAATTGACATGAGTTCGTCGAAATAAGCGAATTGTCAGTAAACATTTAGCATTAATTCACGCATCCCCATTTATATTTATTTTATAAAACAATAAACAATGCAGCTGAACAAATGGTGTTTTTCTATTAGATATAAGATGTTAGTCTAGTAAACAATTACAATCAGTACTTTATCATTTAGTTTTCTAAATCAACATCTGTTATCTATATTTCGATATATGCACATGTACAATTAATTATGTATACCGAACTGTGTGAAGAGAATTTACAGCCAGGGTTAATAAATACAGTTGTAAACATATATTTAGATCGTAGCGCCATTGCCATTAAACATTCCTGAGCGTTATTAAATTACATAAGATTTTTTAGAGATCCTCAATAAATGCCAAAGTCCATTCACTCGACATGCTCGCGATTTTAGTGAGGAGTTTTTACTGCACGGCTCTTTCCTAGTTTTTATTTATTGCATTTACAAACAGCAAAAACAATACAGGTTGTCTTATCGCGATGAAATTCTGCTTATCCATAAAAATGGGGAGAAAAATGCCACGGGGAATGGGGGAAGGAGAGTAAAATGGACGAAGGGTGCCATGTTGTTATAAAAGCATTAAAATTGTCGACCTGTCGCGTTGGAACTGATGGACGTCAGAGATAAGCGTTTATCAACATCTTTTTAAGAGAGATTTTACGTCTAGGACAGATATCCCAGCGGGGATTCGAAGACATTAGCTATTGGTGACAAATCGACTGCAGTGTACTGCTAATGAATCATCACTCGTTTAATTTTTTTGAATTTAATTACGAACTATGGCACGAGCCAAATGAGTTATGCCCTCTACCAATATAGGCTACTTTACTAGCGACCTTTCATAATTAATAAAAGGTCTCTGACCAAATCTGTGATATTTAACATTTTACACAAATTCCTAAACCCTCCTCATGCATTTTATAATGCCTTTTAATGCCTTCTCATTTTTTTAGTCCCAACCTCCTGCCTTTCCCCATACAGTATAATTTAATTTTCAAAAGACAAGTACAGTAAAACCTCCGAATACCGGACACTCGCGGTGCCGGACCTTTTGTCCGTTATTTGGGGGGGGGGGAAGAAAG
>JAQIXS010002540.1:0-22285 GCA_034700785.1 Rossiulus vilnensis
AATGCAATGCAAAACTATAGTACTTGTAGATTGAAATAACTTTTGTAAGAAATGGTTATGGAAAAAACGTAGGTTATATATTAGTGACATTTTAAATAAATGTCACTAATATATAACCTAAGTTTTTTCCATGAAGACTTGCTGATATTATATAAAATAATATAGCGCCAAAGGAACTTAAACGTTACGTCTTAAGAATCTGACGTGACTAGTACTAACTTATTTGTAAATTTGAAACCAAGTAACCTTCTACTTGTTTGTGAAATTGCATTACATTAATGGTTAAATTTGTATTTTTTAAAACTTATTATCAATTATATTTAACTTGCATAGTTAAAGTGCGTATTAGCACATATAAATTCATTATGAAATTATTTTCATTTCTCGACAAATGAACTATTATAATTAATAATAATACTGGTGTATAAAACCTGAACGTATTCCAATGGTAAAACGCTCCAATACAGTTGTTCACTTTTAATTGTTACACTATTCAGCAAAAAAGTACTAATTTTAATTACACACATGTAGTCTAAATCGTTATGATTTAATGATGTCATTTTACTAATCCGTGCAATTACTGAACACTTTCTAAGCATTTTAAATCCAGGGGTGCTTAATGAAATGCTGTAAAAAATGCGACGTGAGTATCTGTATATATTTTGTTAGCAGTTCAATCATCAGATAATAAATATCTTGTAGCAGGTAATTTACCATTTTATGGCATCCTAGGGTTGGAATTACTCGAGCCATTTATTGTTGCTTTCTACTAGATCCTGAAGTATGAGGTTGAAGTTGAGGATATTTCCCTTTCATTAATACTTCCGTTAATACTATGCTTTGCTTCGTGAAATCAAAATAAGTGTTGTAAAGCAATTGGACGAGTAGTTCAATTTTGCACGCTAAAAATATCGCAATGTTTTAATCGCAACAAGGGCATCAGAAAAATCGTCAACGACCTAATTCTATTATAACGTTATTTTATACATTTTAATGACAAGTTTCAAGTAATTTTCGCATTTCTTTTTCAAATTATTCATTTTTAAATTTATTGTTAGCTCATTCTAAAGTCGTTTGCTATTTTATACAACAAGGGACCATAAATTGCATAATATTTAACGTTCGTAAGCATTTAAGAATATTTTTACAGAATTATTCAAAAACATTGTATATAATTGATGGAATGTCACATGCGAAAGTTGTTGATAAATGTGACCTTAGGTAATTGATTTTTAAAGATATTTTATATAAATTTATGCATCTGACACATTTTCATGTAAAAATGTTAATTAAAATATAATGTACACACAGGTACCAGGACACAAGTGTGCACTGAATAATATATAAAAACACCCTACCACTTTGCTGACAGTATGGTACTGAGTTGGATTGAATTGAACGTATACATTATTTTGGAAAATTATATCGAAAATAATGTTATCAGTTTTCCGCGAAAAAAAAACTGTTATAAGATGTCAGAGATTGACATAGTTGGAAAGGCCAGGAGATGATTATAAATCTTAAAATCTTCTAAGTGTTTCCGGTTGTGGAGGTTTAGACCGCAGCAATTTAAAATATAAACATTGCACCACTCCAACCATTCTTTGAACTGTTTGTCTATCATTCGAGCCATACGGTTCCCCTCGTTTTTCATTTTTATGGCCAGGATTTCGATGTCATCGCCACACACATCATATACAGTATTTGCTTTCGCGGAAAATCAATGGCGTCCCCCTTTAGGGCTTAGGATAGTGTATAGGCCGCTGTGGGAATGAGGCAACACAGCCACACGTGCGCCGCTCTAGTACTTACCTATAAACTGTCGTGCCCCTTGTATATTTGCAGGTTTTATTGGGAACACGTAGCAAATTTCGTCGGCCATGGGCGTACACACCACATAATACATGTGTGGCGCTCATAAATATTTCATGAAGGTTTGAAGCATCTTCAAAATCGTTTGTCACTCGAGTTCCTCCAGAGGCGCAATGCCTTTACGCCCCTTTCA
Organism: Rossiulus vilnensis; assembly: GCA_034700785.1. NCBI lineage: Eukaryota > Metazoa > Arthropoda > Diplopoda > Julida > Julidae > Rossiulus > Rossiulus vilnensis. The sequence goes on from JAQIXS010002540.1 coordinate 2,006, forward strand.
GGCAATCACTGATAACAGCCATGATGCGATGGGGTGAGCGCTTATAGGGGCAGGCTACTTTGTTTATTATTAATGCTGTCGCTATGACAAAGCCTTTCTCGTTTTTCATTACTGATGTACCAGTTAAACACACTTGGATCGGCGATTTACTAAACCCTAATCTGCTGCAAACCGACTATCAATTCATTTTTCCAATTTTCGTCTCGCTCAATGAGATGCAAAGGGGCATTTCTGCATGATGTTTAGGCCTTTTCCAGGGAATGCGGATGACGTCAAACAAATAGCGAAGGAAAGAATTCGTAATATACAGTAGTTGCATTAGAACGAGAGCCTAGCTCGCAATGGCACCGTCGCGGGGCTCCTGTAATGTACTATTTTTATAGATTTTTTGGCGCTTTTCAATGAGATTTTTGTTATTTTCTCGAAATGTACGGACCTATGGGCGATTTCGTTACCATCGAGCTATACGACTTCATGGTACATGAACAATTTAATGGCAGGACCATAAAAACCTGCGATGATATAACGTGAACTTGTTCAGCCTGGCTGTAGTTGTGAAGAGATCTGCCATAACCCATTCCTTCTGTTCCCGCATGCCTAGCCCTTCGATGGTGCTAAATGAGAATTCATTTCCTTGCCTAGCTGCCTGTAACGTTGCTCTTACAAAATTGCAAAAGCATCGAAAACAAACTGAGCCCTCTTTATTCTATTATGGTCCTCATTGCAAACTTTCCCCACCCCCTCCTCCTCTTCTTCGTCACGTCTCATGTAGCACAAATAGTCCAGATGACATTGCTTAATATATGTGTACAAAAAACACGTCAATTTAAAAATAAAAAAATAAAAACTGGTGATAATTTCCCTGATATGTGCCGTCTATTTTCGAATTAATTGACATCAAATTTCAGTTGAAGGAACGCCTCATTTTTATATAAACTGATGACAAAATTTGATATTAATTACGGTGCGTATTTTTAGGGGCGCATTCGATTTAAGACTTTGACGAATTAAAGGAAATTATTAACATTATCTCAAATTGGACTACTTCTTTAACCTTTCAGAAATATATCTTTAATATTTTTTTCTAGAATGTTCATCTAGCAGGTGTAGGCCAAATATATACACCGAGCTCTGTCCTAATTTCAAAATCTGCGTTTTTTGAGTTATGTCATGTTTCTCGATTTTAAACAGGATGACATTCATTCACGAACATTGTGTAAATTAGTCACATTTACATATAATTGTTAGCGCTTTAGTGCTCGTAATTGACAGGTTTCACTATCGTCAGGAGATAAAATTTTTTGCTTAAATTTGTTGACGTATACCTCCTCCCCCACTATTCCATGACTCCCGATTTCTGTGAACCCCCTTCCACTGTTAGTCAGGCCACGTGACACACCACGTGGCACGTTTTCATGATATGTGTTTAAGTGAAAAAAAAGGCGCCAGACAGGCGTAAATCACCCAAAAATATTAATGGCCTTTCTCTGTCGATGGAAATTGTCCACAGTACGGTCTGGCTGAGGTATACAGTATGAGATCACGAAAGTGTAAATTATTTGCGAAATTTGCAATTAAAAGGAAGGGTGGCTCAATCCAACAGCAAAATAGATCAACTAAGGACTCGATATTACGACGCTTTATAATTGCTATTGGGCTATTAAAAGTGCTAACTAATGAATTAAATTAATCGGAGCTATTCGCGCAATTATTGCCGAAGCCATAAATGGAATTGTGAGTCATTAAACGAACTGAGGCAGAATATTTATTGGTAGTTTTGCGAGGGTGTCCTAATATAATTTTGAAAAATTGGTAATATACATAAAATGTTTCGTTTCATTACAGATAAGGATGCAGTTTTGAAATATTGACCTTCGTCATTTGGAAATTGCGTAATTTTTGTTGAACTTCTTTTCATTCTTTTCATTGCAAACTTGGTGAAATGAAAAACGTATCGATCTGTGAAATATTTCGGGCCCATGCTCCAATTTCTTTCTGAAGCTAGTTATTTTATCAGCATTTCTTTGACGGTGTATGGCAAATTACTCTTTGTTATAAATGCACTAGGTAACGTATAAACTGCTATTTTTATGGCTCCATTTGTCAAGAGAATAAAACTAACGGTTGGATATGTAGAGCCATGAGCTCGAACTGTTCATGATCTACACTTTTATATTTCTTACAATCGCTCGTTCTGGGCCGATAGTATGATCAAGTATGCTTTCTTCCAATTTGGGATATAACCGTTAAATAAATAACGATAGGGTTGACTGGATATCTGCCAGCGTATATACCTTTCTCATAAATTTACGGTACTGTTCGACGTCTTAACGGATGTGTACACCCGCTGTATTTTACGAATATTTGGAAGAAAACATTTTACGACGCTCGTATATGGAGTAATGCGGCATAAGCGAATTCTGGAAAAAATAACTGTTTCTGTCGAAATTTCAGGTTCGTTTAACTGGTCCAAATAATGATCGACAACAAGGCATGTAGTGACTGTAGATGTGTAATTAACCAGCTTGTCTTCTTTGGGTATCCACAAAAAGAAAGATATGAACAGCATATGGACAGCTGGACAGATTAGCAAAACTTGTCAGCAGCTTAGGTCTTCAAAGACCAAAAGAAGACTTGTTCTGTTGGTGTTATTTAACTTATTTGTGCTAAGGGGCATTTAGTGGAAAAAGAGCCCAAAACTATTTTAGCTAACATTTGACGTCCTATTTGCATACTATTACATACATTTCACCTTACTAACTGCACTTTCCTACATAATATAACGTCATAATACGACACTTGCCCTGATAATAGAACTATCCAATAATACAAAATATAATGACGTAATTTTGCAAACATTTCTCTTAACATGTTGGAATAAATATGAGTGATGGCATTATTGCCTGTTTTAATAGAGCATTTCATTTTAAGTAAATCAATCGTGCATAAAAAAAACGAGTAATCCATAGGCCTTCATTTATTTATGAAAGTTATCCTGTCTCATATAACATACCATTTATGAGAAAGAATGGCGTTTTTAATCACGATAAATGCAGTGTTTTGAGTGGTCGTAATTGATAAGTTTCAGGGAACTTAAGAACTCATACAAGACATATAAAATTGAAGGTTCTAAATTAATGACACCTACATGTACATCATCATGTGAACTACCCGCCCCCATCCCTCCCCTCCCCTAACAGACAAACGTGTTCCCACAATTTATTCATGATTCAGTACTTTGCAGGTGATGGCTGGCAAAAAATTGCCTGTGTGTGCTACCAAGTGTTAGATTTCTGACAAAAAAACCTGACGTTGGCAAGGTTGATCCAGTCGAGATGTCATATATACTGACGTTGATGCAGGAAGTGACGTCGCTTAGCTATTCAAATGCGACTACGCGTACCAGTTTCGATTTTTAGCGTACCTTAGCAACGCTTTTGACAGTTGACATGGTGATGTTAGGCGATAGTGTGCGAGGAACGAGCGCCCCCCAAAACCGTCTACTTTTCCGTAAACATTGGCGCAAAACAAATGAATCTAGTCGCCAATCAAGATGCGGCTTGATCTTAATTACAGATAATAAAATTAGCCGATATCGTAACCACAAGGCTTAGCGTTTTAACGTTGTCTTGCAATTGACAATAACTGCAGGCCCAGGCCATGACGACGCAATTAACAAGACGGGTTGCCACGATCGGCGATCGGAAAAAAGATTGCGCACATCAAATGCTTTTATGGGCTAAGGTTTTGATTGCGAACACCATAAATACACTCCCTGGAAGGCGAACTACACCACCGCTTTGATTGCAACCTGGGTCTACTTGAAATTTCAAGCGCGGTCACAGCGCTCTTCAGAGGGGACATTTGACTCCGACCGAAACTCCCTCGCAATTAACCGAAAAATCTTGGTTTCACAACAATCCTGTCATGCAAGTGAAATGTCTCCACAGCTATGCAATAGGGAAAACGTTGGAATGCTCACTGATAAATACATGTAGTTGAAAATGAACCAATACAGAGACTTGCATAGAGCAAAGGAGGGGGATCATGCGAATCCTATCATAATGGATTAGTTAGGAGGGGTCAAATTTTGGAAGTCCAATTTTTATTTGTCTCATTAACGATTAATCTCTTGAGGCCTGATGAATTTAAAATAGAGGTGAAACGTAGCTTGATTCAAAAAATCAAAACTTGGTCGTGTTGACATTTATTTTTTCAAAGTTATCAACGATCACTAATGCAATATAAAATAGAACGTAAACATGACGTCCTTTTAAGTGAATTTTATGAATGGACGCTATTATGTTTCATAATCAGTCGCCGTTCATTAGTCATTCTTTTCCACTCTAACGGCTTCTTTAAATGATAAGTCAACGGAACGTAATCAAATAGCGTCATTTAAAATCATTTGGTAATGCTCTATCTTTTATATTATAAGGTCGATAAAGAATGTCCTATACGATACGTCATTTATATTTCATTTTCATGTCATGTTATGTGGAAGTGAGACGTTATTTCTTATTGAAATTGGATGGAAAAATGGCGAAGAATCCTAATAAATGTAGTACACCAAATTTTGGTGGTAAATCCTATTTAAAATGGCATGTCTTTTGTCTAAATTGATTAAATAACGTTGTCTGGGTGATTAATGTTAAAGAAACGAATTATGGGCAGTGTACAATTCGAACGATAATGGATTAGAGGGTATTAACATGTCGACATTTTTATGAGCGTCCTTCGTGGATAGTCTGCAATTTGTTCATCAATTATTATGTGAACTTTGGGAGAAATACACGGTATACTAAAGCATTGCGGGTAAAATGTGAATATATTGCTACTCATGAAACCGTTATAAAAAGTGGAAGCATTAAGAAAACTATTCTCTGCATACACGACATACATGATTATGAATAAAACTAATTCAGGAAACTTGCTCTTCCTAATTCTGCCATTGTAGTTAACGACATGACATTCATTGGCATGCTGGAAATATTAGCTAAAAGGAAGCTAAAAGAGCAACATTGGGATGCAAATTATTTCTTGCTGAAAAACACGATAGGCACGAGGGCGGTAAAACATTAAAATAGTATTTGCAACAGGAAACATGTTGTAAACAATAAACCGAGATATTTTAAGCTCGTTTTATTTTCAAAGCAAATGGAAAGACGAGAGGGCAAAGAAGCCGCGAAATATACAGGGTTTAAACAATGTACAAAGCTGCGTTAGGATTGTTCTATTTTTGGTTTTTTTCTGCGTCAGAAAATGATTGAAGATGCTTTGCCCAGTCCTGTTTTCGAGAGGAAAAAAACCCTAGCCACAACATTTGAAGGCATTGTGTGCAAAGAGCAAAATTTAACAAATGAAATTGTCATAACAATTCTAATAACTAATTCATTTTATTCTAATTTTTGATTGCAGAATGCATATGTTTCATTTTGAAAGATTAAAGATAATCTTGTAAATCTGACATATTTGATGCCGATTTATTTTGTTGTTTTGACATATTTTTTAGTAACTAAAACATAAGTTGCTCTGGTATATATTTGCATTTGTTTACTTTTGCCTGTTTGAATTAAAACAGCATTTATCAATTAACTGTATAACGGGTAAAGTTAACTGTGGTTCGATTGTATCCGTTTGTTTTCTACTTCGGTTTTAAATTTCACAAATATTCTGGAGATGGTAAAGATTTTCTGAATTCTCTTCAACTGAGAACCCTACTTTAACGAATTTCACTCTTAAACTTCGATCTGTTACTAAATTTGCTGTCCTGTGACGTTTTGGTTAACTAGAAAACGTTGCTTGGTTAAAATATACTGTAGAGCAAAGTCCATAACGTTTCGAATGATTTGTCATCATGATTGTACAGTTTATTCCCTGCGTGACATTTAACTTAAGGTACTGTGCAGTCCAGTGCTTTTGTAAGTGACATTTCATTCACCAGGTGGCGCTGTGGATTTTATTGCGGAAAGTATTTACTGTCGTCTTATTGCTTTCAATCTACAGTGTAGTTTTTTTTGTAAAAAAGAATTTCACCGAAGCCGTTGTCTTTGGTGCAGCTCACGCAGCTTTTAATACTCATTAAGGGCCTCTGCCTAAATATCGCGTTATGGGCTGTTAAAATGAAATGTTGCCGTGACAACCGATGACGTTGACGTCACTGTGTCACTCGAACGAAGCCTCGAACACGTTTCATATTCCCGAGACAGAAATAAAATCCAACGCCTGATATGGGGGAAAGTGTCTCGCTCAGTGTCGCCTTGCTATTCTACTTGATTTTTAAGACCGATATACAGAAATTGCGATAGCCCAATGGTGGACTTGAAATAAATGAGGGGAGGGTAACCGCAACGAGCGTTCTTACAAACGGTTGCTGGGTCTGGTTGCACTGCTTTTCACAGCCAGTTTCATTGATTGAATCTTTGGGTATGCAATGTACATGTATGAGTACCCCAATGTTTTTAGAGGTGAACTTAAGTTGACTCAGGCGTGAATCTATGACACGAATATGAAACTGACATTGGCCGAAAAAAGCATATTTCGAAGTTTCGTTGGAATAAAATTGATCCAGTTGTTATTTTTGCACTACACAATGTCTGTTTTACACGTTTATAGTATGCAATATACAGTACATACATGTGCATGAACAGTATTCATGGTACATGTATAATACTACGAGGTATGCACTTCTAGCAGCACTGCACGGTAAAGATATAGAAAGATCTTCACATGGCGGATGTGACGTCGTGTACTGTGGTCTAAGGTACATTTTTTTCAAGAAATATGCCCTTTACTAGATTGCAAATATTTAAAATGGGCCTTATGGTTACACCAACAAAGGAACATGTAATGCATTTATATGTACACTGTACATTGTTAGCAGCTGAAGGGACTCAGGAAAACGAGAAACATAATATTTGGTTTGTTAACTACTACGACCTTGAACCAATTTCCGAATGCAAAAGTGCAAAACTACTTTAAGAAAACATACATGTACATATTCGAGATTAAAAAAATCACTCAATCAGGCCTTCTGGTCACAAATATAATGGATTTGTTGCCAGTCGGTATGATTAGTAAGGTGAGTCACGTTTCAATCCTTCCACTTCTGACTTTATATTTGGGATTAATAATGCCATTATGTTAAACAGTGCAAGTAATTAAAACTGTTTTGTTAATATTCAATGTCATATGTATACAGCACGTACTAGTTAGAAGTATTGATGCTGGTTTTAATTCTTTCCTGATAAAATATCACTTTTATTGTGTGAGCATGGTATAAACCAAATACAGTAAATGGAAAACAAGTTAGTAGATTGTAACATAATGTCAACAGAATATCGTTTGTTACAAAAATAGTCATGTTCGTGTGAAGTAAGCGTCTAGTCCCCATATAGCTTTTCTGATTAATTCTTGGCACGGTGGTAATTTTGTTTACAACACATTCGCGCTTCTGTGATGCTCATACAGAGTATAGCAAAAGTAGGTTGAACTCAATGAAAAATCCATCAACAAAGCATGCTTCATTTACATGCACATGTATAACGATAATATGGCTGGTAGCACATTTACATGTAAATTCGTGAAGCTTTCTGACAGTGCACGGCTATTAGTAGCGTTTTAATTTAATTCACCTCAATTCTGTAACCTTCTGTCAGAGAACTAAATGACATATGGGAGGGGATAAAATCTATTTACCTAATTTATTAGGGGGTTTTCACCTCATCTGTGTGCGTGACACACATCCCACAGAATATATTTGATAATTTGTATCATATTTTGACTGTAATAATACCGTGTATTTGTTTTGCTTAAACAAATATAGTAATTATGTGAAAATATGACTTCTGGTTAGTCATAATTGTAATCAATCTTACTTGTCTTCGAATGGTATCAATATCCGGAGACAGGATGCTCTAATGATCGAATACTATTTATCTGCAGATGTAATGAAATAAGCTTATGCAGTATGTATAATCCAGATTAGCGGAATTCTACCGTATTTAAATTCTTAGTAGTTCAGCATCCTTTCTAACCTGCGAAATTCACATCCTGCACACTATGTATAGACGTACATGCACATGTATGTGGAAAAACAGAAAGACATTCACCTTACTAAATGCGTGTCTATCGTTACATGAAACAGGTGCCAACCGAGGCTTAATTTAGAAACAGTTGTTTCGCTGTTGATGTGCAGATTATCGGGTAAAATGCACGGTTTGGGAAATCCATAAATAGTCCGTTGTATTTGTGTTATACATGTACGTTGGCTCGGGTGGGTTCTATTGGCCTGTGTGGACTCTCGAGACCTTTTGATGGGGATTCTTGCGCTAATACAATTTGTCAAGTGCGAATCAGTAATGGTTTAATTGCAGCTTCATGTTCATAAGGAATGAACTGGATTGCATAAATATTTAATGCGGCATAAACAAGCTTTATTTCTGGATCAACCTTTGGCTTTATTGCGAGGCCAGTGATGCTATACTCGAAACTCGAAGATCTAGGCCTTCATCATTTTGTCAAGAAGCAAATACTAGTATTATGCACAACGTGTTTTCATCTTCAACTACGGGTACATGGCAACGGATTGAATTCCCTGTCTGATCCCTCCATTATTAATCGCTGTTTTCGGTAAAACTGAAAGGAAAAATTGCTTAAGTAATCGGTATAAATTGTGTTACGTTCAAAAGTCGTTAAGTAAATGCGCGAAACGATTTCGCTCATTCTGAATAATGAACTTTGCTTCCTGAATTAAACATCGAGGTAAACCAGGCTGGTAATTGTATTTCAGGAATGTTGTTGTAGACAACCTTTCCGTTTCAGATTTGACCCTAAATTCCTGGTTTACAAATAACAAACAGCAAGCCTTATTTTTGTTGATAGTGTGACGTTTTAATCACCGCTAGCAATGGTAATAGCTTTAATACAATGTGGTGGGACGGTGGTGCATGTACAGTTTACTGTAGTACGTACTTGACGCTTTTAAGTGAATAATGGGAAGTGATTAGACTTTTATTATTATTTCCGGTTGGATAACGATTTTTACCGTGTTATGGAAACTAAAATGTCTTAACCGTTAACAAATAATACTAGCGATAAGTTTGAGTATGACACAATCTCCACTGTCTCAGGAGATGTTCAACTACATGTAAGTCAGTTCCTATTCCATTCTGCTAAAGCAAGGTTGCATTTGTGCAAGTTGCAACCTAATACCTATAAAACAGTTGTTTTTAGCTGACGGAGCAATTGTATACTTCTCGCAGCACAGAAAGCCTAAAAACAACTCAGCGTTTACTCATAAAATTGATTTTATTATCTAGGATTTTCTGTACTGATATTTCCTGAGTCGGGCTTTTTCGCATGCCAAAAAGCAATGCTAGGAAATATTTGTTTCATGTGCTTCTCCTGACGCTAAAATAGGCTTGTCAAATACATGTACATGTGCATGTATATGAAAAGTATTGTTATCAGCAAAACATCTATACAACTATTATAGTTCCTATATAATGTTTCTTAAGACTTTTTCTCGTGCATATTATTGTTATGAACGTTTCTTAATACATTTGCATGTATAGTTTTTAACTAAGACTATGGTCAATTACTCTATATCAGGTTGTTCATCAATATTTGTGCACGAACATGACCAGAACACGGAAATATTTGTTTGCTTAATCCTATCAACAGTGTATGCTTTAGTCAGTGACAGTACACTTTACGTTCTTGTTGTTTGCATGAGCGATACTACAATGTACATATACATGTACATTTATTTAAGGGGCCGTAGACAAAGGACTGCGAGGTTACGTGTGTGTTTACGAAAGTCGAATGATCATGGACTAGAGGGGTATACATGTATGTCAGTAATTTTGAATGTCTGGCCTAAAATATGTAATTAGCTTACATGTTGACTGTTGTTATTATTATTATTACGTGTTATGTTATTTGGAGTTGAGATTGGTCCTTTTCCCGGTAAAAAATGACGTCATTTTAACCAACCAATTAAAGAACATTATTAGACTACATATGTATTTGTGCAATATGGAACAGAGTAAGGGGGAAATGAACTAGAAGGAAATGGTTATAAAGTAGATTTTTGATGGACGGCTCAAAGAACATGTAAGATGTCATTGAAAGATGAGCTAAACGTGTTACCAAATATTAAAGGAATGGTTTTTATAAGTTGACTTTTACATAACACAATATGGCTAGAGTACTGATTTCTCCTATCTTAGACAACATTAAATATTCTACGTAAGAGATAACACGTTGCTGGTGTTCTCATACACTGTAAATCATGTCTGCTAACCAGAATGCAATCGCCTGTGCAACAGCTGTTAGTAACGTACGTGCTTTTTAAATGGCCTGTTCGGAATAAGAATATTCATATTTTCCCTAGTGGTGTAACATTTATTTTAATTGCATACTTGAGCAGCTCATGCATTGCCATTGACCCGAATTAACGCACGATCCCCGGATCCCGTATGGTAAACGTCGTTCGTTATGTACCATTGAATTTTATTAGCACGCCCATTAATGGTTTCCCTAAGTGCGCCCATTTTCAGAGTTTAACAAAAGAAGAAGAATTCAATTCAACTCATTAACCTACTGCCAGCAAATATATGCCATATGATAGGCAAGGGGAAGGACAAAGAGGGAGGAGTGGTGTGATCCATCAGCCCATGTTATTTTTATTTTAGATTCAACAATTACCACCGTATTTCGATCACCACCGTCATCATTGCCAAAACTGAATTTCTAGTAGCTTAGGACTATCCTTTGGAAGATAACTTGAACGTCAGATGGCATGTGAGAAACAAGACCGATTGTTTGGATCTGAACGGGCTCGGATTTCCATAAGTGGATTTGAATGGAAGGTTTTAGAATTTCGGTGGATTCGTTTTACAGATTCTCTCCAGCAAATTAGTATTTCCAGTCAAGGAACATTTTTCAAAACGTCCCATGCATTGAGTCCTTCGTCTTGATTGCAGTGTCTCCCACCGGACCCTAGTGAAAAGATCAGTATGTGATTTTCTACTAATTTCACTATGATTCTGTACTGATATTATTGTTTCTATACTGATATCCCTATATATATAGTGGTATTCTGGATTACTGATATCAGTATGTTTAGTGATACCGCTATTATAGTGGTTTTTTTGTACTACAAATATCAGTATGGTTGTTGATATCACAAAATTCTATGCTAATATCACCACATATTAGTATATTTGTATTGATATAAAATAAACTAATATTTCCTTGATCATTTGGAAAACGCTCTCATCTCGCTGGTATTCACCGGAATTAGGGGTTGTTATCTCAACGGGTAATAGCCATAATTAAAAAGGGACTCACCTATGGTGTAGTTGCAGCCATCCACTTGAAAAGTGGCGCTCTTGCACTTCTTGAAGATTTTCACGTGTTCTTTCTTCTCCGCCATAAAGACGGGCGAGCGGAGCATCCGTGAAAGTGCGCTCTGGCTCAGAAGGGAGGGGAGGGGGAGACGTGGGCCTACCGCTCGGGAGGCCCAACTTTCGTTCCTCTCCGAGAGGATCTGTGGGCTCGGCGCTGGAGCATCCCAGCTCGTTGTGACAAGAACACTTAATTCTGCTGCTCGAACACTAAGCGCGAACACGTGCCGCCGACATGTTTCGGTCCGAACACGGGCGAGAACGCTTCTCCGAAGCGAGCTAAACGCACCGATCCACCTGGCGATTGAATTGCAACATGCAGAAGAGCTATCGGATGGCTTCTTCCAGCCGCGATTGCGTTGCCATGGCAAGACCCTCGGAGGCCGGGCTCACGCGGCGATCCCCCAGAAACGCGCCTCACAGATCGAACGTATGCCCAGGCGATTGGACGATCGGCGAGAGCGGGCTTGGCGACGCCAATTTTCGTTTTTCGTCCAAATCCTCCGAGCAGAATGTTCCGCTTGATCGATTGCTGTCGATGTTTGTTGTGGCGATCTCACGCTCTCTGCATGCTAATTCCGCTCAAGATTTTTCTGGCTGAAAACAATTTTTTTTGAGAGTGCGAGTGCTGGGGGTGGAGGGGTGACGCCACCTAGGTTGTAAGAGCAAAGGTACGCGAAAATGAAAGGTTGTAGATTTAGTTTCCACTCCTCCCCTTCCCCCAAGGATATTCGTGTCTATGTGGGAATGGAGCGCTGGATGAACCTTTAACAACCCTAACAAATGACAATTTCTAATAATTTGTTTTTTGAGAATTTATTTCACTTATAGACGCAATTGGGTCTTTTTTAATGATCACTGCATGATCATGGTAGGTTTTGTGGGCCGAGTCAAAAGGATGCCCACCATGCAAAAATTAATCGCACATATTTGCTTCAAGTACTTGTTATAATTTTTAAATTTATTTTTTGCATGAACAGTTGTCGTCTACTAGGGTCTGCGTTATTTTTTACACTTTGATGATATACGGTCAATTTTGATAAATTTGACAAAACAATTGACTTACAACTTTTGGAAATAAGTGTTTCCGGTTTTTATCAAGTTTTTATAAATAGATTTTTTAGTAAATAAACGAGACATTTTAAAGTCAAAGTGGACAATTAAAAATATAAACTTGAAAAAAAGAGAAACATTTATTTCCAGAGGTTGTATAACATTTTGTTTTCAAATTTAATTTTTTTTTAATCAACGGGGTATTTTTCAAGTATAAATAACGTGGACCCTTGTGGGTGACCAATTCTAAACGGAAACTCCACATTTAATAACTACCACAAATATTTGAAACAAATGTGTAATTATTTAACATGGTGGGATTCCTTTTAGGTCTGGTTTAAACTCTTGACTTTACCTCAAATATAAAGCTTCAGTCGAAAAAGCGTTATTTGGCTTTCTCACTTTACTTGTAACAATAAATAAACAAACCATCGCGTCGCAATTTATGCGTAAAATGTAATATTTTTATAAACTAGCGTCAACATGTTTTTTTCTTTTTTTTATAATAAACGTGCCTTTTTTCCAACTTTAAATCGAAATTCACTTCACTAATTAAAATAACGTGGTCTGGTAGGCGTGCGATAGAATAAATTAATCCATTGCAGTAATTAAGATTTGTGCATGCGAAAAATAATTGCTTATGCTATAAAAGTATAAATAAACGGGAATCGTGGCGCAGAAGGATTCGCTTCTGTGTTTAGTTTACTCTTTAGTAGGCATTAAAACTAACAAAAACGTCTGATGCAATTTACAAATTGAATAGAACCCCGACATTTTCGATGTTTGACAAGGAGAATCTGTTTTACGAGATCACAATTGTGGTTTTAAAAAATTCGGAATCGATATCTAAGAAAACGTACAAACCTGCATTTGGAGGAGATTTGATTAGGATGGCGAGTTATCAGATTTTCAGCGCAATTTGAAAAGGCCCAATTAATGTACTCTGGCATATGCGCGATTTCCAAGATGTGTTATCAGAAAGCGAGATTTCAATCAATCCATCCGCTGGATTCGCTCAACAGTTGTTTATGTTTCCTGCCGACGTTCGCCGCCTTCCACAAAGATGGTTGAATGAGACATCCCGAGCAAACGTTTGGGAAATATCGGATTTGAGACGTTGCGATCAATTTCTCATACCGACCCCGGGTTTCTTATGATCATCGCTAGCGATTCCACCTCCCAATCTCCGCCATAAAAATGCGGCTTGCAGGATGTGGGAGACATCACTTATCTGCAGTCGTTGAGGTTCGAGGTTGGAAGTTTCACGAGTGGCTCCGGCGATTCCGAAGTGATTAAATTTCGAAATCGAGGCTCCCACATTCCACGCGGTTCCATTCACCGGCCTGAATTCTTGACCGGTCAGCCGTTCCAGAGGAGGGGAAAGCGATCCAGAGAAGCGCCATGGCAACACTAATTTAAACAAAGAGAGGGTCGGTCCCACTAACCGCATCCGACAAATTCAAACGGCTGCCAATTTTGGCCTTAATAAATCTTCCGTTTATAGGTGCGAGTGCCAATGTCTCCCCGAGGTGACATTTGCAGCCAACGAAACGGCCACTTGCACCATTTCTCCAAATGGACCAATCTTCCGTATGGACAGAAAGTTCCTGTTAACGTTTATTCGCTGATCAAGACTATGGCGTCGAATTAAACTAATTGAATTGTAGCGTTAAGGTGGCGCTGATACTGAAGATTAAAATCAAGGGTGACAAATCGGGCCCCTAATTGTAGGCAAACACTGCTTACCTCTGATTTGGTTTCTCATACATACATGTATAATTCCCCATTGAATATTACATTCAGTGAGGAATCACTTATTTGTGACATGCAATGTAAATGTAATTAAGGAGACTGTATTTTATATTATAAATACATATTGTAAACAACGATTTGACTAATAAACCTTTATTATGGATGGCATTTCGGGTGACTAACATTTTCGTCAAACATACCGCAAATCTCAACAAGTCATATATAAACCCGTAAGTATGATCTTTACTTTTAACTCAAGCTATAGACATAATCGCATTTCAAGTTATACATTTCCAATTACCGGTAATTTCAAGTTGTATCACTGAACTGTGGACAACAAACCACAATTTTACAAGCATGAATTTATCTAAGCCTGATGGTTATCTGTATCAAACTATTTATTCTAAATCGTGCTTGAAACTTAGTAATTAAGGATATTAATTTGTTTTATACGTTTAATTAATCAAAATTTGATGACAATAACTAATATGAAGAAAACATCAGATGACAGTTTAAAAAACATGGCCCCTAATTGTAAGCAATCACTGCGATATTCGGTGTTCATTTAGACCGTAAGGTTGTCTCACTAATTTCGATGACATTAATTGTACTAATGCATGGAACGTTGCCAAGTGGAATAGAAAAATACAAGAAAATTTTGACGCCAAAGTAAATGTCGCGTGTTTTGCATAATTCATAAGCATAGCATTTCTTTTTATTTCAAAAATCAGATTATGCTTCTATCTGTTCAAATATGGATGCTGTAATCCCATTTTAGGAGTTGGAAGTTGGGGAAAATTTGAGTCAGTAATTGACAGTAACTGTACGGAGAGTAGCTAAATGAACTAACTAACGCCTTGCGCAGAAGTTGATGAAATTGAAATTGAAATAAAAAAAAGACAACGCACATTGTCACAAACGAGTGCAGCTCACAAAAAAGTGGATGTCAATCCTCTTATAAGCTTCGCAGAAATTCATAAAAACGCCAACATCTGCTTTCAATTGGCGCGGAAATTGCGCTCTTTTTATTCCAGTCACGCATCCATATGCCGAAAATTGTTAAATAAAAGGGCGATGGGGAGAAAAAATTCAACGAAGCACTTTGCGTTTCCATCAAAATGCATCGACATAGACGCTTCACTAATTAAAGGCGATGCACTCACATGCGTACGTCACATCTCCAAATTACTTGAACTTGTAAGGTTCAATAATTAATTTTAATAAGGTAATTGACGGCTGCTAAAACGCTGTCTCTTTGAAATTCTGTCTTATGACATCCTATTATTGCGATGATGGTTTATTTGGTCGAGGCCTAGTTTAGTTTTCCAAACTTGCCATTGCCTCGTGTGCACAACTGACATTTAATTATTTCGCAAATATATTGTAATGAGGGATATAACTGAAACGTGACCGAAATTTTAAAAAGAAAATGTGGAATTCAATTTAGACAAGAGTTCCCGCATGCTGGAGAAAACCACCTGATTAATTAAAAACTGATACATTTCAGCAAGTTTTCACTTTTGAGATTTTATTGATATTATTTATCAAGCTAAATTAATGAAACTATAAAAAACATTATATACGGAATCTACTAAATAATTTAATACTAATTTTAAAATATTTCATCAATTTCTCATGACTAAGATTTTATTTTTACTTCCAGCAATGATCATGAGTCACCTAAAATGAAGGAAAAAATCATTAAAAACCAGGTATATATTTTTCTCTATTTTATCAATTAAGCCCGATAAATATTTCTTTCCATTCTTATTAGTCATGCAATTAATGCAATGTTGGAAGCGAATAAATACAGTAATTGATTCTGAAGACAATCAATAGATGGCACTAGCGGTCTGCTCGATCCTCAAGTGGAATCAAAGCGCTATGAACGTATAAAATATACAGGGTGGTGTTTTGCCAACAACTAAGATTACCAGTCAGAATTTACGAGCTTGTTTACCAATTTACTAGAAATGTTAGAGATTTTGTTTAATGTTTTGAAGCAGTTGTTCATCTTTACAAATAAACTTGTAAAGATCTCTACAAATATAATTACAGACATTTCATAAGCAATATCGTGCATATTGCAGGGTTTTTAATAACGATAAGACTTTAAAAACTCCATTTAATCAAAGGAAAGTTATTTCTAACTATGTAATAAGAACGTAAATACATTTTGTTCGTTTATTAAATTGGGGTGTTTCAACGTCATTGGCGGCGCTTCAGTCTACCAGTACCATGTCGCCCAATTACCCCTTTTATTGTTTTACATTTATTTTGTGGAACACGACAACACTTTATTATACGTATACCAGAAAATGTCCTACTTATGCATTGTTAACCAACATGCCACTAAGCAGCGACAATGTAGTGGCAAGATCGCAATACTTAGATTGCCTGCAAACATTCTGGAGTGGACATTGATTAAGGTCAGGATATGTTGACGTCCAAGGTGTGTGGTAATAGCACATTATGATGTTCTGGTAATGATGGTTTCATCGTTGCAATCAAATTCCCTTTCTTATCATTGCTTGAATTGCTTGTCTGTTACAAAATATGACAAGGTTGAAAATATCATTTGTGGGAATTGATCGATCAAGTAAAAGCAATTGACCAATTTTATTTGTAGCAGGTTTCTATGTTAAGTTACATACTGAACAACCCGTATCAATGGGCATTCAAATTTGTGCTCATATGGTGACCATTCACGGATGTTAGAAGTGCTGCAAAAATAATACGAGCTGTTTTATGTTTTTTGCAGTGTTTCTTAGATTAGTTAGTCACTTTTCGAGGAACAAATTAAATGAGCTATGCGGCATTCTTATATGCATGTAGCTTCACTAAAACAGAATGAGCTCCTAATAAAACAGTTTCGAGCAATCCAATCTCTTTTCCTTTACATGCACTACTTACCTTAACCAAATATTTGTTAGATCGAAAATGTGCTTAGAATATACCGCCTGACTACGCTCTTCGCTTTCTGCAGCTTGCTTATCGTTTTTAATTTTTTTAAAGAATTTGTGATGTTCATTTATCAATTAAATTTCTTTTACTTTAAAATTAGAAAAAACCGCGATGTTCCCGGAAGTTTCAGTGTTCTAATGTACCTCAAATGCAATTTGAATATCCAGACAGCAGAGTCGATAACATGAACACGCGATATTGGCATTGCGATTCGCAAGAGATAAATGCGTAATGACGTACACTCTAACGGATCTTAAATTATTATTATCAAAAAATCAACCACGCATGGCTATCAAGAATTATAAAATGGTTTTGTTTGAGATATCCAGGACTACGAAAATCTGTTGTTTCATTGAACACAAATTTCGCGCAAGCGAATAATGCTAAATGTCAGCCCAGGGATTCAGAGCTACAGAGATGTTTTGACATATTCTGTTTACTATGCTAATACAGCAAACTGTGTCGAAAACAACGACAATGAAATAACGTTGTAGGTTTATGATAAAAATTTGAGGCAGTTGACAATTAAAGTGAATTCTCGCAACACCGATGTAAGAGGCATACACGCATATACAATTGCTTCACCAGTAAAAATTGTTTTTTAAATTTTTATTTGTTTTGAAAAGAAGTAACAAGTGAACGTCTGTTCCTAATCTGGTGCCTTCGTTAATTTAGGCTTCCCATCAAGAAAATCCTTCCATTTCACATCATCGTCTCTCACTCGACAATTCCAACTTAAATTTCGCATTTGTAGGAGAACTAGACCAGTCTGCAGACATGGATAAAACGCTGCAGGTATGTTAATAATTAAAGTTAAGAAGTCAAGGGCTTTCCCCTCGTGTTTTCGAGGTCAGATAACAGCGTTTTTCGTATGCTGCAAAAGCTTTTACGGATTTTATTGGATAATGTTTGCTAACTTTTCACTTTGCATTGAGCTTGTCCATTGAAATATCAGTATCGGAGTAGAATATAAGAAGCCACTTCTGTCTTATATATTGATCGTTCATCGTGGATAAAATTTGAGCTAAGGTTGTTTAACTCATTGTAATGGTGCTACTTTAATTTATTTTACCAGTATTAAAATTTAAGCAAAAACCCACGAACTTATAGTTTCAGCAGCAGCTGAATGAAATCGACTCAAATGCAGGAGCTTTTTACTTTCAACATCTCAATGATGCTTCAAATGATATGAAATTAAGATAATACTACGCTGACATGACATTAAACGTTTCGCGCGTTCTGCCTGAAGTCTGCCCCAGATTAACAGGCTCACGCTTTAGTTTTATCCTAAGATTATCAAGTTCAGCATCAGCCGAGCTTCCAATTCGTCACAGACCCAAAGTTCTTGCTTCTGACATTTGGCAGTACTTGAAGGCTGCGTTTTTATCTCTGTCCTTAATTAAGGCCTACTTAATGCCATCTGACTGGTCCGCAAAGATTTACTTAACTCTAAATCCGACTATGCAAAACATGTCAGTGTTGACCTATTGCAAATCTAAAGCGTTGTTGAATGGCGTGAGAGATCAACAGATGGCCCAAGGCATTTGGCATCCTTGCTCAACAGCATTTCACTTAGACGTCCACGTACATGTACGTCGTAAGGCGCATTTGCGCTTCTTGGTGATTTATAGGCTAATCAGCACTCTCTCTATCAGATCAAGTTGACAGAGACTGCATTACCGCCAGAGCGGATGGCACAATATGGCCCGTGGGAGATTCATTTTCATGCGGATTTAGCATGCTTGCACTTTGGACCTGGCATGCACACTTAAAAAGGCAACAAGCATAAAGACGGAGCACTGACAACCATGTCAAACATCATCACTTCAGATCCTGCATTTAAAGTTTACCAGGCAGCAGAACAGATATCAAAATTGAATTTTGCAGGAAATCATACATCTGGTCATGCACGAAAGCTTAATGCACGTATTCATTAGCACAAACGAACTAATATATTACCGCACTGGAGTTTCAGCAGCAGGTGTAATTTAATTGCGCTCATCAAAGCTCTAATGCGGCGATATTTTATGCAAATCTTTGATTCACCGCCAGCGTCACTCCGAAGATAAATTTAGCCACCTAGTTGAACGGTTGCTGAGCGTCCAGTGCTCATGACCTACATTTCTCCAAAATCGATTTTCGGCGTGAAACAAGGAGCCCTGAATAAAAATTTATGGCAATTTCAAGGAAGAAAACTCGATCGGGCAATCAGACTAGGGTTTCACTTTTATGTTAAGCAACATAGTGATCATGTTTTTAATGTTTTTGCGCGCATTAATATCTCCATAGGGATGAGGCATGTATTCTCCGCGCTTCCTGTGCGCCGCTCTGTCTTCCGGTATCACGGTGGATACTTGTTGCGCGGCGCTGGAGAGACACAACAGGTTCGTCTCCGAAATAATCAGCCGCTCAGAGGGTAAAGGGGATGGGACTGAGAGCTCGCTATCACGTTTCCAACTCGTGTAACACGATGCACGAGGTAACGATGTTGTTACGGTACTTGTAACAACAAGCGTTTCTAGAGTTTCACGATGAAAACATCGGAGGGTCGTTGCTGGGATGCGGAGGACACCGAAGCTCTTCAGAATGGCGTCTAAACGAGCTTGGGAAGGGGGAAATCCACCACATGGAGCACACTACCCTAGTAACGGTAATTTGCGAAAATTGCAACTGTAAACAGAACCAAAACTTCGGTGACCTTATCGTTTTTCTGTCCGAAAGTGCTTTCGGAAAAATAGTAATGCGAAACGACGTTTCTCTAAACTTGCCACCAGTATTCTAAAAATTCACTATGTGTGCATATCATAGCTGTGGAATATGTTCGAAACTGCGGCCTCACTGTAAAGCTTCATGCTAAGTACCCTACATGAATGCGCAAGAGAAATACAACAATCCGCGGTACTATTTAATTCGGTAAATAATGAATATAAATTAATGAGTTTTTATGGGCGATTGGTAATCTCTCGATGTCTTAATAATAAGAGCATTCATTCGAATAAAGCGATTCAGAAAGAGCAAAACATTATACAGTCAGTACCGGCTATATGGTCACCCGCTTATAAGGTCACCCCGCTTATATGGTCAGTTTTCTAAAGTCCCG
>JAQIXS010002541.1:0-22283 GCA_034700785.1 Rossiulus vilnensis
GAAACAATGTCCCGAACAATTTCAAATGCACTTTTGACTAATGATGGTTCAACAGCACCGAACATGCGGCGTAACTCTGAATTATGCCTTTGGCTAACTACAGTATCGCCTTGAAATAACCTGAAAACAAAGATAGCAGCATCATCTATGGTATCAAAAGGAGCTTCCTGTCCAGCTGTAACCACAAATAAGACACATTAGTACAATTAATACAATTAGATAAAATTCATAGTGAATTTTTATTTCATATAACTTGAAATTTCATGATAACTTACCGAGATTTCTGATAACCTTTTTAAAATTAGTCATCAACAGCTTGGCTTTGGCAGTGGATGCACCATCATTTTCACATAATGCTTGCTTTAGAGCAGACCAAGGTTGCCCGTATTTACTATATGTGAGTGATAAATGCTTGTTAATAAGAATATATTACATTTTAAAAACTTGGGTACATGTGACAAACTATGCAACGTTTATAGTACCTAAGCTTTTGTGCAGTTAATTCTTTACGTTTAGCAAGGTAAATTTTGTCAACATCATTGCCCGCTTCAGTTAGTGGTGCCGATAGGCCCAAAAATACCCGAAGAGCTCCTGTTAGTCGAGGTAGAAGCATCATAGCTAATTATGCAGTCTGAAAATAACGTACTGGGATGTGATGATCTTCAAAAGTTTTTTTCTGAAATGCAGGAACAAATCAAGGCGATAAGGAAGCTAGAAAAATTGCTGAACTGCCTACCATGCAACAATTGTACCCTACACATTTTTGCTTCATTTACTTATAAATGCTAAACATTGCACGACAGCAGGCGAAATACATGTAGATAACAAGATGTCACATACATGTACATGAACATCGAACAAGGTCATGCGATTCAATATCCCATCTACATGTAGCTGTTCGAGACTGCGTGATGGAAACTGTTGTAAATATACTAAATGGTATACATGTAGGGCTGTAATTAAACTATGCCAAAATAAATAGGGTCTGGATTCCGAACAGTCGAAGTTATTTATGTGCCCAGAATTGAAAGAGCTTCGCACGCTTCGTATCCCACGTAGCACATTTGACAGGGTGACATTTGGGTTTTTACCGCAAATTTTCGTGACACTATATGTGGCAATTGCGCGTGTGTAGGCTATTGGCTGTAACTTACACATGTAGCATAGGCCTAATAATAGTTCCATCGTTTGTTTTTTGTTTCTTTGTTGCATTTTCACTAATTGATGCACATGTAGTGCAAAAGTTAACCTTTAAATCTTTGGTCCAGTCATGCTGTGCTTAAATTGCAGCGTCCTTCCAACGATGTGAAAATGTGGTGTGATGACAAAGGATGGCTGATATGTCTGGTGACACCACAAGCTATGACAAGCAATATCAGTTGCTCAAGACATTCCCATCGATTATTTGCACTGGCAGTATGGTGGTGCTACTGTCCGCATCAAAAGTGGTCATTTCATGACCAGTAACCGACGTCGTATTCGACGTGTTATATATTCCGTCGGTAGAAGACATTAAACAGACGTCATTTTAGACCTGTTTTTTTAATTTAAAATTCTAAAAAAATAAATATTTATCATTTTCAAGTGTTTAAAATTATGTTTAATAATAATAAACAATTTTGCCAATCTCTGTGCCTTTTTCGAAGACGTCAGACCAGACGTCTTATTTTGGTCGAAACCTAACCAAAAACAGACATCGTTTTCTGGGGTGCAGACGTCGTTTTGGCGTCGGTGTGCTACGTGGGGATTGTTTTGCTGTTGTGCTGATTGTACATGTTCGACTTTTGTCTGGAATTTGGATTTTCGGTTGTTACTACCGGCCTGGCCGGTAACCAGTTGCTTGGATCGATTTGCCGAGTTCATACTTTATTGCGGTACACTCACATTGCGCGTAACAAAATGTTTCAAAAACTCAAGGAAAAATGTTTCAACTTAAGGTGTACCTTGAAGGTGTAAGTATGTTTAAAATGGTAAAAACCATCGGTTTTTCAATACATAAAATAAGTTCCAAATTATAATACCGGTACACATGTTTAAGTAAGAGAAAAACCAGGAGACACAGCTAATTTCTTTGTTAAATCGCTGTTTCGAGCATTCAAATTTGATTTTGAATGGCCGGTTGTGCCTACATATTATTGGAAACCAAATGCATTGACATCTATGGGAACGTGTTTTTGACGTCATTAACCTGTGGCCGATAAAGAATTGTCCTAGATTTTCAAAATAAGGGGGAAGATTTTTTTGCTGCGCGACTAGTGAGGTGATGGGGGCTGTCCATAAAATACTTAACACTAACGGAGGTGAATGTACCTTTACGCTTTGTTATAAAGCGTTACATGGGAGTGGCGGGTATTTTTAAGTCTTAAACATGTGTCTGAATTTTTGCAAAGTTGATCTTTACCATCATGTGGCTAATTGTAATAATGAGAGAAGAACCAGGAGACACAGCCAATTTCTTTGCTAAATCGCTACATTTCGAGCATTTACTTAGCTCATCTTCAGGCGACTAAAATAGTTACATTAAACAAGGTGTTATACACATTCACATATCATACATACAAATATTGGTGATGATTACCCTGTTTACATTAACTTCAAGTGCTGATCGTATTATTTTGTTTATATTTTATTATTATTACTTAGCTTAAATTTATTTTCTCCTATGACTAGTTTTAATTGTTAATAGATGCCGTAATACAGATATATGTGGTTACAAACATTGTTGCTGAATTTTCATATGTTTGTAGTTCCAAACATTGTTGCTGAAACGATAGATCGTATTAAAGGTTACAACCATTGTTGCCGAATTTTCATATGTCAATCATCATTAATTCTAATTAAGATCAATCATCGATAAGATCGATAAGATCGATACATTTTGGTGCATGTGTTTTTTATTGTTCTGCATTTTATTTTTTTTATATTTCTGGACTTTTCTTGTCTAGTTTATCATTTAAATTTTGTTATAAGGTACAATGACATTACATAATTTTGCCCACATAAATATAACACATCTGATTAGATAATTAACAAATGTTGCAATTACAAACATTGTAACCGAAAGTGCACCTGTTATTGGGCGAACATAAGGTTGTAGTTTCAATAAAATAAATTAAAACAATTGGTGACAGTCTTACCAACAATACTATCCATCACTCCTATGCACACATACTAATTTCCATGGCCGACCCACGATGTAATGAATGGTCCACCATATTTGGGAATGCAATGGATGACTGTCTTTGTCCGCCATTTCTGCTGATTATTTAAATGTTTCAAAAGGTGGCGTTGGTTGTGTTAGGTGTGTGGCGGTAAATTTAAAATTAGTCTTTTAAATGGCGTTGTTAGTAGTGGGTTTTTTGTGTTGGTGTTGGTGGCGCCTTGTATGTGTTGTAATGGTGGCAAATTTAACTTGAAATTTTGAAAGTAAGGGTTTTGTGTTTTCGTTTTTGGTTTACTGTTGTGTGTTTTGTTTTGCTCGCCTCATAGGTTGTATTCTTGTTGGTTGGGTGTGTGCGCGTGTTGTGAGGCCTGTGTTGTTTGTTTGGCCCTTTGGGTTAGTGGTTTGGCTGGTTGTATTGTGGGTTCGGTCAGGTGTGTTCTTAGTTCTAACAGCTGTTTGTTGCGTGCGGTTGTTGTTACTGTTGGTTGTTGGTGGGTTATAGTTGACTGGGTTTGGAAGGTTCTATGAAGTGGTACCTGCCGACTGCGCTCTTGTGTTGTAAGGAATGTTGTTCTGGGTTGGGCGCCTCATGCCAATGCTGGTGAGCATTGGGATGTAGGCGTTCTGTGTTGTACCTATCTCTCTTGCCATGTTGATGGCGTTTTCCTCTGATAGGATACAGAAGTTTTCTTTCAGCGTGAGGGCTTTAATTATTGAGTCCCGCTGAAGTATCTTAGGAGTCGTAAGATCAAAGCTGTGCCCAGGGTTTTCCATGACATGGATAGCTATGAAACTTCGTAAGTCCGCGCTTTTAATGTACGACCGGTGTCCATGAAATCTTGTCTCTAAACGGTTGGTTGTGTGCCCTATATAAACCTATATAAAAAGGAGAGTTTTAGATGTTGCACTGGTGGACATCTTTTGATCTGTCTTACTAGTGAGCGTGATCGCTTGTCGAAAATGCGCTTCTGCGACGTTCTTTTTGATGGATAGGGTGTGGGCCGAATTGAAGTCCAAATATCTTTCACAATTCGTGGGTTTCTTGTACAAATTTGTGGTGATCGATCCATCCTCTGCTTTTACCACTCTAACATTTAGGAACGGTAATGAGTTGTTGTCTTCATATTCCACTGTAAATCGAATTCTAGGGTGGAAAGTATAGAGCGTGTCCAAGAGATTGTTAATTTTGTTAGCTTTACTGATTAAAAATAAATCGTCAACGTACCTCTGGCATACTAACTGTCTGTTTATGTTACTAATTAATTTTGCCTCCATGGATTCTAATGTGAGGTTAGCTATTACTGCCGAAATAGGTGAACCCATGGCCATGCCGAATGTCTGGGTGTACACCTTATTATTGAACGTAAAGAAGGTTGAATTTAGACATAACCTTAATCCAATAAAAAATTCGTCTAATGGGAGGTTTGTATGTTGACGGATTCCCTGCCAGTTATCCCTGATAATGTTGTCCACCAAGTCAGTGGGTATGCTTGTATACAGCGACACCACGTCGAATGAGACCATGGAGTGGTCAGCTGGGATAGTTATTGTTTTAATGTATTCAGCAAATTCCCTACCTTTTTTAGCATTTAGTGCCGTTTTGTTGGTTATGTTACCTAGTATGATAGCTAGGAATTTGGATAGTTCATAAGTATTGGCACCTACAAACGAGACTACAGGGCGCATGGGAAGATTCTGTTTGTGAGTTTTTGGTAACCCATACAGTTTCGGGAGTACTCCAGGGTGGCAGGTGATCTTTTTCCATTGCCGATCATTGATGGATTCCTTTTCCTCCCTTCTTTTAGCAAGATCGTGTCTTCCTACATGTGGGGTGTATGTGTTGGTGTCCCCCAGCATGTTCTACATTTTTTTGATATACATCAATCTATCCATCGCTACCATTTTGTTTGCTTGATCTGCCCTTAAGATCACTATTCTGTCACTTTCTTGTTTAAAATATTTCGTTATGTTCATTAATTGGTCTCTTGAATAAAGTTTAGTAATAAAACTGTGCGGGTTGTTTTGTTTTTGAATGCTGGTGACAGCGGCTTCCCTGACTGTGTCGTGTGACGCCTGTATAATGAGGTGTAGACTGCTTTCTATAGTACTGAATAGTTCAACTGGATTGGTCTCCTGTGTAAAGGCGAATTTGTTACCAAGAGCGTAGAATTGTTTGATAGAGTTTAGGGGGCACGTGGAAGATAAATCTGTGACCCAACTCTCTACATCAATGTTAATCTTGTTTCTTGACTTTTCGGATATTTTGTCATATTTTTGTTTTAGACGCGCTCTATGGATTGATTTTCGTTTCATGCATTCAGTTGTGATAATTTGCATGATCATACTCCTTACATTTTCCAGCATGGATAAAGGCAGTGTGCCTAGAAGAAAACTGATATTATTATTAATACTCAACCGTTTTTCCTGTTATTCTGCCATGGCGACCGATCATGGAGCGCGTCTAAATAGGTGGTGACATCATCATTCACCACCCACATGTGCAATTTAGCTGTCTGATACTACTATGGATGACCCCTCGCCCACCTACAACCGCTATCTCTTCCTTGTGGAGAGAAATTATAACTACTAGGACTTCTATTTCTGGTACCAAAAATAAGTCGATCTGCTTCTATAGACTAGTCCGGCACTGGTGGCCGCAAAGCGATTTATGAGGTCCCGTTCGACCTGCGCCAGGAAGTCTTTTATAACCTCTTTCTAGCATCGACAAGCATCATGATAACGGTGCACGTGCTCCAGAGGGCATCATGTTACTCCAAACACATCGGCTTCTTTGGCACTTTGTGTGGAGACCTAGGGCTTTCCTAGGGATATCAGTGAGCTTGGACTGACTGGTCATGCTGTTGGGTAATAAAAAAGGTTAAAGAAAGATGGCGAGAGCGTGAATTATTCTTCACTTTATATTACCGTGAAAATCACTCAAATACCAGGGAGTGGCCACACCTTGTGCCATTTAGTCAGACACCTGCAAAGGACTCTTATGGACCTTCGGGCGCCTTTGCTCTTCATCAAGTCCTACATCAGCCACAAAAGGGTTCTGTTCGACGAGAAGGGCAACATCAAGAAGCTGGCGTGAGAACACAACTGGGTACACTCCCTTTCTCCAGGATCAGTAGGCATAGAGACATGCTGCGTTTGGGTTAAATGATGCTGCATATCTAGATACCATTAATTTGTTTTATTTGGAATACTTGTGCGTCACTTTGACTACGAAAAAACCTGCAAACTAATGCTTTACTAATTACTAAAGCTTGAGAAATTATGGGTTGTGGCTCATTGTTTGAGTAGAATTTAAATGTTCAATTGCATGGAAAGTGCATTCTTTATCTTGAAACCAGCCTTCGAGCATATCTACAATATTTAAAATTGATAAAGAGTGCGTTTCATGTACCATATGACTTAATCTGCAGTCTTCCTTTGGTTGTGATATGCCAGATTTCAAATTTTATATTAATTTTGAAATAGATGATGTTAGGGAAACCTTTCCCCACTTCATTTTCAAATGTTCATCACGGTATTGTTCAAAAGACAAATCAAATTGAAGACTTAAGTTATACGCAAAGAAGGTTTAAATTTCACTTTAATTTATATTTATTAATTATCTGTATTTATTGTGAAAATGTCTAATATTTCTAACAATTCTAAACAGTTTCTATGGTCATATACGTATTATTGAGGAAAGGGATGGAGTGTGTGGGGATTAGGTCCGTTGCTTACGACCTTATGGTTTATAGCTTAAGGGTTGTCCTATTGCTCCCTAACCATTAAATCAAGTAAGGAATAGACCCTCTGAAGCAGTGGTCTCTTACCTTTTCATCGCCGCGGACCGGTCAACGTTTGATAATTTTACCGCGGCCCGCTGAGGACGAGGGGGGGGGGATGGGGACTTTGATTGTTTATATGTTGGATAGTTTTGATTTAATCATTTTAATTTATTTGCATTTAAACTTGCCTTCAAAATAAAATACAGTTACTCAAAAAATGAATATAATGTAATTTAACATTTTAACTCACTAGAACGCTAAATCAATGAGAATAATTTCATGTTCCTTGGGCGGCCTGGTACCATTTGATCCACGGACCGGTACCGGTCCGCGACCCAGGGGTTGGGGACCACTGCTTTATCTCCGAAAACGTGTTTTTCCTCTCAATGAAACTTCCTAAGATGGACATAACGGCTTTTTTTAAGTTTATTTATTTTTATATATAAACGGAACATTTTCAAATCATAAATTGTAGTAGACAAATAATTTTACAAGGAAAAATAAAATGTAGTAATTATAATAGGTATTTCAAGTATGCTCACCTGCAAAAGACAGGGTAAGAAGTAGTTGCCACAAAAGTAGTAGCACTGGCCACATCGCACCGGGCGCTTTAACTGCATCACTTCCGTCGCCTGGTTGTCTATGACGCGGATTTCGAACGCGCGACACCAGCCGCAGAAGTAGCGCATGGCACACGATGTGTCTGTCAGAATAGAAAGAATAGCCTGGTAAATTCGCCATTTTGAAAATGAAAATGGCTAGGGGTGCTTCGCAATTTAACACACGAACCTTCTTCGATGTGGAAGATGTGGTCACCATTTTGGTTTTTCACTTTGTACTTGCTGTTCCTGATTCCGCATCGGCAGCCTGCGTCCGAGTACCGGAATAAATGCGAAATAAAGAAAATGAAAATCAACGCCATCTTTGAAATTGAATATCACCACAAACTGACAAGCGAGAAAGCTCAGCCTAAAGCGTGTGTAGTAGTTACATGCAGTATTTTTCTTTTGGATGGTGATGCGTTCCAGGTTCCTCAGGGGCTCTAGTCCAGGAGCAAGGTTAAGCACGTGACTCTGTCCATGGGTACTTCTGGGTGACTCGGAAATCGGAGAGGATGACATCATTTTTATCTTTTTGAGCATGAAATGAATTGTTTTTGGGAAATCGTTGTTTTAAATTTATGCAATATAAATTGTAGCATTTCGTTGGTTTTTTCAAAACTCATTTAAAATAGTTTATGCCTAAACTTTGTAAATCTAATATCCTAGGTTTGAGTTTAATAACATTAATGTAATCCTAATTAAAATACTGTTTTTCCTAAATTTTCAATTTGTATTTGCATTTTCCAGAGAATGAGTTTACTTTCCAGTTCGCAGTATTATTATTACTTCAAATTATATCATTATTATATTTGATGCATGTATATTTTAATGCAGAAATTCTGTCGATGTAAGAGATGCTTCAAATTCAGCTGCATAACACATTTTTTCTTTTATCAATGCAATGCGCTGTATGTAGGAAAGCTCTATCCATACAGTACATATCAATACAGTATTATCAGTATATGTATGTTCCAAAGTTAATATGGTATCAATTTTAGGCTTCTAATACCAGTGCTGTTATGTGCTATAGTTACAAATCGATTTAAAATACAGAGGTTATTTTTGTTCATTAAAGTTCTGTTTCATTTCGTTATCAGATCAAGTTGTAATTCCATGAATAACTTCGTTCCAAAAGATAACAATTTTTTTCTGTTCACTCTGTACATTTTTGCAAGATCAGTTTTGCCTTTCCGCATATTTTCAAGCAATAATCCTCAAGTTCAAATCTCACAAGTTCTTTTAACATTCAATATAATTATATTATTATCATGTACCAATCGTTTTTTTACCATTCGGTGATATTTTTGATGGATTTAAGAAACGTCAGCTTACTCACCTGTTTCATCTGAGGCTTGGGTACGATCTGAGCTTTGCATTGGCCAGTGACAAATATGTTTGCCCAACTAGAAAGAACATTTCTAGAAATTGCAGTAAACAGGGATACGCCCAAATCTTTTATCTTCAGTATACTGTGAATTCATTCAGTTGTCAAATACCGTCCCGCTTTGTAGTAAATAAATTTTCCGACTTGTAGATAATGAAAAATTGTTTCGTTGCTGGGCAGCTAAGAGAATATTTCCGCAATTTGGATGTCCGTGATAATATAACTTCAAACCGATTATTCACATACTGTATTTCACAACAAAGTTTCCAGTGTTCCTAGCACGTATCCATGTACAGGTCGAGATAACGAAGTTAAACGAGCCTACTCCTGATGACTGGTTCCACTAATTTCAATTTTAGGTAAAGAGTTCAGGAATGTCCGATGAGGTAAGTTAAGGCTATATCAGGCTATATCAGCGCTGTCGGATAGTGGGTCCCGCGAGTCGCTGAGAGTACACAGCTTTCAAGTAGGCAGACCTATTCGTGTTCATGTCTCCAGAATCTGCCATCTATGTATATTAATTAATACATCATTTCTCCATTTGATAACCTTACTAAAGACATGAAAGTGGGCACGGTTCTGAGAATTAATCTCGCGATTTCGCTTTTCGCTCAATCTCGCGAGAGAAAAGCTATCAAGTAGACAGTCCACCTCAAATGGAAACCATCATTAATGGACTCCAGACTTTAGGTAACCATTCGTGAGATTTACTTGCAAATGATAATGCAAGTGTGCAATACGGTATGTTGATGAACTAGAAATTGAGAGATGCATTCATACCGCTGACTTTGTTAGCACTATAGCTCGTAGTTTAATACAAGAAAAATATTTCGAATTGTTTTGGAAGCGATACATAATTAGAATTAAGAATAATTTGGGTTCTTGTATCTACGTTTATCCATATAAATTGGGCGCGATTGTTATGTAAACACACAAGTCGGTGTGAAAGTTGGATTTATATTTTAAAAACTCTGCTTTCAGTATTCTTAAGTAACAATTTACGAAGAAGAACAAGACACTAGCACTAAGCAATTCAACCCTTATGGGTACTTTTATCAAATTTATATTATTTAGATACCCAAATCGAAAAAAATAGATATTTTCTTAAATGTATTTTAGCCTGAAATAATGGTTTCAAAATGTATTTCATAGAAATTTATTTATAGCTTTCAAAAAAAAAATGTAAATGCATCGTTAATTTGTTTATTCTCGATAATTTCATTTTTCCATATAATCACATTAATTTACAAAATAAATTATTTATATAAGACTACAGATAACTTTGTTGTATATCCTTCTACGGGCAAATAAATGTGATGTGGTTGGAAATGATATCCATCCTGCATAATGGATGTTCGATGTGGTTTGCAAGCTGGCTTTTATTAGCCCCAGGGACGAATTGGCGCCTCCATGCGCTGATTGTCCGGACTTACTTGCATACAATTATTTTGTCTTTATTAATTTATGAAAACTGTAACACGTCTGACTGCTTTTTATTGCATGTCCAAACGCTGTAATTCCTGTCGTTAAACTTAAAACTATTTTTAAGTATAATGCTGGTAATCCTGAAAAGAAACGAAGTGTTGCTTTAGAAGAAGCTCTGGAAATGATAGATTCCTGATACGAAATTTCAAAAATATTGCTCACTATCTGAATTGCAGTAGCTAGAATAAGGGCCTTGGTGTGCACATCAGCATTGGTGGGAAATTCAACCCGGAATCTGTGGGCGTTTGTGCAACATTCGTTGAAGATACCCGTCCAATTTTTCGTTATTTGGCCGACTTCAGTCGCGTTGTCATTTGACAAAATCTAAAAAAAATTCGAAACTTTTGTTAAGACATGCATACAAACAGCAATATAACTTTTTTTTTCAAAGGCATTATTTCCACTCATGGCTTAAAACAATGGTACCCAAACGTTTACCTGGGAATATTTATGTAGTTTAATAATTAGTTTGGTTACGAGTGTACAGCTATGGTATACAGTATACTACACAAGTATATAATCTACTTATTTAGAAAACCACTGTATATGGTGTCAAGCAAGAATAAATGTAACAACAGTATCATCATCCCATTGGTTACTCAGTGAGATGAGTAACGTTATATAAGGTACAACATTTTTAACCCTAAAACCCTGAACCCTTTAACCCTAAAAGATACATTTTACCATTAAGGTTTAATTTTACTATTAAGGTAAACTGTATCTTTTAGGATACATAGATCACACAAGTTTTTGAAATCATTTTTTTAAAGTAATGGTTTGCTCCTTTAAGAGTTATCTACTAATAAAGTAATGAATGCAGAATTTATGCTGGGAAATTTTGATGCATGTGCAATAATGTTCATTTACATAGTTTTCGAATGGTTTTCGCCAAATTTTATAATTGTTGGTGTTAAATTTATGCTCGCCTTTATTACTGTACTTTACCTTGAAGTCCAAATCTGTGCAGGGCAATCGGCAGGAACCTCCCCTGATATGAAATTGTTCTCGCTCATGGGCATCCAATCCGCTGAAGGACGGAGTGCAAGGCGAATGATTTTGTCTGATGGTGCCTATGACGTTGTTGGACGCTCCTACAACTTCCACATTCTGTTCGTCAAAAATTATCACAAATAATATGATAAGCAGTCATCTACAATTACCCCGAATGGCTTTTTCTTTTGTCAGACTGTCTGACAAAGTGACCTAGTGGGGATCTTAACTGGGCATAATGCTTAGCAAGACTAAAAAGGAATTGGACATCATTTGAGGCTCACCTGGAAAACGATTTGGGAACCCGATTCATAAACCATTTCATTAATTATATTTCCGAGCAAATTTTGTAAGGAAGGTTTTTACAAAATCCATGATTTGTGATGTTGGTTTTCATTCGATACCTCCCATGGTGCACTGCAATTACCTTGAATATTTCCCTTCCCTTTATTAGACAGTAGTTATCGAAGCGAATATATTCTGTCGAAAAAAGGGGGTGGACAGGTGGGAGGTATTATATTTTCACAGGGTTAATCTTAAATGCACTCATTATAGTCAGTGATCGTTCCTGAAATATAAGTTAAATTCAGCTTCACTCATTTAGTTTTTTGATCAACATTAAAACGATCACTCCTTGAAATCGGAATAATCAAGCATTTCCAAACACCATGTCCTTCCTCTACTGAGGGAATAAGTTGTGGCAATGTTGAGTGGTGAAAGACTTGATAAACGGAATAGCTATCTTCCCAGAAGGTAGTTATGATAACTGTGATATAATCGGGTATTAATGAGATTATCCATAACTGACACAGGACACACCCAAAATATTATCCACATGATTCTTCAGTATCTCGATAATTCAGTCCGGCGTGTCCTTTTTATAAGGCATTCCATTTAATAAGATTATTCTCGTGCATTTTTTTTAAAGGCAAAATCTGTAATTTTATGTTTATTATACTCAAAATCTTCTTACCGACAAACAGCAGGGAAATAAATAATTAGCATAGCAGTTGTAGCATTGACCGCAGGTTATTGGTCGCCTTAGATGCATTACTTCCGTGGCATGGCTGTCCAAAACACGGATTTCGTACGCACGAAAAAAGCCGCAGAAGTACCGCATCGGACAAGAGGTCTCTGCAAACATTAAGCGGACAATCAGGCCACCATCTTGGATTGAAAATGGCCGTCAGAATTGCAGATGCACATTACCTTCCAGTACTTCGAAGAGCTCGTGATCATTCCTGTCTAGCACGTGATATACGCTGTTGCATGTAAAGCCCGGAACACCTACATGTAAAACCACGCAACAGTTTAAATATGATTATAAACTCGATGGGAAATGTTGCCAAGATGATCGTCCCATAATAAAATGCCTTTTAGCTTGTTACTTTCAGTTTACATAAACTTGTAAAAAATGGAACTAATTTAAATTACTTAAACGCCGTAACGTATTTTTATAAACAATATCGAGAAGAAATATTCTTCTTGAGGTAGTATGCATATATGTATTAATTAATCAGCTTTCTGGTAATGGATTTACAGGTCTTGTTGAATGGTAGTTAGCTGGAGTAATGATGATGTAATATCAGGAGCATCTTTTGAGAACTCTTAAGACGTTAATGCTTCCGAAAGAAACTGCCTGTAAATACTTGTAATAAGATTACTCTTGTAGTTTTAAATTTACTGCAGGCATCACACAAATATAAAAGATTCAGTTTTATTCATGGTGGATGAATCGTTCTATTGCAAGTGGAAACGTGATCAATACATTTCAAATCTGTCTCTGTAAGCTTTAAAACTTACAGATATCTTGTACAATAGGCCTACATGGATCTGGGCCAAGATAAAAGCGTTATCAAGGCTCTTATTCACGCAGCCTAACCTTTTATTTTTCTAAATAACTGATAAGCTACTGTTTAGCTTTTGTCTGGATTCTTTGAACAACTCATGAGCATCAACTATTCCTTTTAAAGCGACTCGGGGGTCGTTCATGGATTACGGAATTAGTTTAATATGTCCGTCATTATCAATACAGTTTTTGACATGCTTTAATAGCCATTGCTTATTTCATAAATTGTTCATACTACAGTGTATGACAATACTTACACGTGCAGTACTGTTTTATTTTCACGCAGTCCAGGTCCCTGAGGACGTCCAGTCCTACCCCTTGCAATTCATGGGCCATTGCATGTTGGCCGTAACCACCAGGTGCTGGATAATTGGCCATCTTGGTTCCTATGGAAATTTAATTGTTACAATAGTTTATTCCTGAACCTGAAGTGCTTAGGTTTTGAGAAAAAATATTTCTAACATAAGTCATATTTGTGATAGTCGTTTACCTCTTAAGTACAGTGTATACTAATTTGTTTTGTTAAGCCTGTTAAATCTGGGTAAAAAAAAATGTGCTGGACAATTGGCACAACGTTCAAAAACGCAAATGTGTTCCACAAAGCATTCCTGGAGATTTAAAAAGCGTAGAAAAACAGATTAATGCCGATTAAACCCCGCCAAACCGTTTTGGTGCTAGTCAAAGTAGACTATAAATCATATAGAAAGTTTCATGAGCTCCTTCTTAGCTACTTCCCTTTGCATAGATACGCTTGTGTTATCATCGTTCGCAAGGGAGAATAGGTTAAGGATCAGGCAGAAACATTTTGAAGAAGGCGACTTTTCAAGGGATTTGGCCTACCCAAAAGGATGCAACTATATATATATATACATTTTTTTTTCAAATACCGTACTTGTCATATTTGCTAAATGATTTTTCTCTTCTAGATTTGGTTGTCCACTAGTCTGTCATTTTTTATAATTTTAAAATATCCAGTTTATTTATACAAAATATTTTGCTTGGTAGGCATCATTTTGTCATGTCCTTAATAACTACGAATTTAAAAGATACAACTAAGAGCTTTTTTGTGTTTAAATATCAACTTTTATTGACATTCGAAAATTTGTGGGGGGAAATTGAACACTTCTTTCACTGATGTTTGTAAAATGTCATCGTTTGGATGAAGTTGTGCACCATGGCAGAGTTTATTTACAGACTTAAATGGAAGCTGCGTTGCTATCCTTTTCGATGAATACAGTTTACCAAAATTGGCCCCTTGAAAAGCCTCTCTTCTTGCATTTTTATTTAATATTTTTTTTCAATCTAGCCAAGCATAAGTGAAGGGGGTGCCAGATCATTACGGTGGTAAGCGCCAAACAATTATCATAACGCTAACCTGATTTCGTTCAAACCCAAGCGACAGTTTCATGCGATGTACACCACCGGCCTTTATTTACGGAAACGAAAACGAGAACTTTATTTTTGTCCTTTTTTGTCAAAATTTATATGCACTTTACTGTATTAGGCCTATAAAACAAATAATGATAACATTTTTTATGCATGCAAAATATAATTATTTATTAATATATATTTTTTTAATTAAATTTTGACAGTCAATATAGGCCTACACAATTTGCTAAAACCGAAGCATATATTTGAGCCCTTACCTGTGGGAGATGGCTGGTATATAATCTGCAAAACGTATAAGTGCCACCCTCTCTGCAAACTTGAAGAGTTTGGTAGTTTGCGAGATAATTTTGTTTATTTAAGATAAATAAGCATCTCAATTTTCGCGAAATTCGATTAATAAATTAGATAACTGTAACCCACGCCTGAATAGCTTATCCGCGAGATAACCAACTGTATCAAATGTGTCATTAGAAAATTAAAGGAAATAATTGTTGCGATATTGTTTTACGTGGCACTAATATTAATGTGTTTTGCTCACCCACCATAGTGCTAAAAATATAGTTTGTTAAAGAAAATAACCGAAATGTGAAATGCTGTCGAAGATGCATCACTTTTTAAACAAGTAATAAATATGCTTGAAATTTCAGATGATTTCTTTGTTTTGAGTACGTTGTATGAACATAGTTACTGTAAACTGAAAATAAAAATTTCAATAACCGCTGACTGAATACTAACGATCGTTCCAAACTATACCGTTATTTCGTTGTCTAAAAACATGTAGAATTATTTCAAAATAGTTGTCGTGTATATTAAAATATTCGGTATAGATATTCTTTATGAATTCGTATAATCTAACAATATTTAATTTCAATATTGCTTTCAAATATCTGACTTGATAATTGATTTTCATCTATAAGTTTTGTAATTTGAGATAGGACACTATATTTGTTTACTCCAATTCATAATAAAAATAAAATCTAATCTGATGTACATGTACTCTTGTATGCAATCGTTCAATGATTAACTAGGCTTGCGAAACTTAATATGAAAAATATAAACAGTTCGTAAACTACAAGATCAGGCAAGATACTGTTTGATGTACTGTGCATGTATTTGCTTAAAACGTCAACCTGAGGTCTCGGTGCCAATTTTCGGAGTTGCAGTGCTCTCGGAGAATATCATTTCTTGTATTTACAGTAGCAATAGGCAGCCATTTTTACCAATAATTGATCTCGCACATTTCTGCTAGATACAAAAACCTCATTTGCATAGAAAACATATTCCCAATAGAAAATTTGTTTCAAATTGTAATGTTGAAATAAGGTAGTTTTAATGTACACGGAATGTCACTGATTAATTTATTAAAATAATAGTTGTTATCAGGGAGTGTGTTTAAATTAGCTTGTGTAATCTTTCAGACCACTCATGCCGTATATTTCATAATTTTAATTAGTAAGTCAAAGTTGATGATCACCAATGTGTCGTATTTCGATACAGATTGATGTCATGCACGTTTACGATGTACAGGATGTTTAAAACTAATTCACGCCGTTATAAACTAACCTGTGCCATTGTTGTGTAAACTGATAAAATATCTTTAGAATATGTTTCTACACAGCGGCCATTAAAGCAACGAAAATACAATAATATCAGAAATTCCTCAATTGTATCCCGAATAAACTCAATACTCATAGTTTAAACTAAAATGTTCTTGCTTTGCTAATTTAATAACTGTTCTACAGCTCAACGATAGCTCTCTGGGATGTCGTTTTTCATCAATCAATGATACGTAATAAATCAACTAGTCTTATCAAAACTAGAATAGATTAGATTAAATCTGGATTGTTTTCAGATGATTGACATCCTTCGTTGTAAATGATACGCTATGCATACCTTAGAAACAATGTTCGTTTGACGTAATTTTTTTTGGATTTATCGATAAATCTGGCGATGCTGATATTTTTTTTATTGTTTCAAATTGCTGTCCTTAAATAATCAATCTGTATTCTCTGAATCTGCCATTACTTGCGATAAGACCTCACTTATAAACAGCGTAAAATTTCCAATAAGTTTAAAAGAAAAGAAAGATTAGCCTTGTATTATTCTAATAAACCATGTTGCAAAATGCAATGCACAATCCACAAAGTAGAATTTCAGTAGTTTGTTTGAAAGATGGAGAATAGTTTGGGCAAGAAAATCATGCTCATGTGTTGCAAAAAAAATGCTGCACCAAAATTAGAAATGCTATTTGTTTAAGGTTATTTTTAACAAATACATGTATGTATATAAACAATGTAGAGAAAGTCAAATGCGATTATTAAAAAAGTTATTGAAATAATTTAATAAATAATGATGTTAGGGGAAAAAAGTGCTTTGGCAGTCCAATTGGCATTAAACCTGCTCTGATCATACCGTGGAAGCTTGATTATCCGATATTCGCATTAACTGAGATTATTCAACCTCGGATAAACAATCGGATTAATCTACAGCTACGTCCCGAATAGATTAACATTGATAAACGCATCATATATAGGAGAAGCCCGTTACCTGGACCGGCTGGAGGTTATAAAATCTGATTAAAATCGAGTTTTTAACAAATTATCCGACCAATTTCAACCAAATTTAGACAAATTAATATGTCCACTAATGAATAATACTATAAAAAACATATGTCAAGTTAGGGGTCAGAAGTTTAAAAATAAAAACGATCGATTTTACAGATTTTACTCCATCTCCAATTTCCTATATTATTGAATATTTTTTAAATTTAAGTAATTTAGATAGATTGCTATGTCCACTAATGAATAATACAATAAAAAACAAATGTTTAGTTTGGCAATTTTTAAGAAGATCAAAAGTTTAAAAATAAAAGCGATCAGACTTTAAAATGTATTGTTTTGACAGCTTTCACGCTATCTCCTATTTCCTATTCAACTGAATAACATGTTTTTATTTTTTAACATTAAAAATTTCCACAATTTTTAGACACATTGGAAGGTGTTAAACGGAATAATACTAAACAAATGTTTTTTAGTTGGGCTAAAATTCAGAAAAATCTGGACGTCAAAGTGATGGATTGAACGACACCAATGTGTTGCAGCAGCCCTACTTACCACAAGAGAAAATGGTGTTTTGAACTTCTTTTGTGCATTACGTGTCGCATTTATAACGCTTTGCCTACACGATGTATTATTTCTTATTTATAATGTATTAATTCGCAACGATTTATTAAACCGTTGGCTGTCATGCCATAATTTGCCATAATCTCATCATAGAGCAACCAGATGGCACTTTTAATAATATACAGGGTGTCGTTTTAGAAAACCTTGGCTTCGTTATCTATGGAGCCTGCGTGAATTGGAAAGATGTCACATCCGGCACTGATTAGAACGTCGATAGACAAAATGCATTGCGAAGAGCTGGGGCGGCCTTATCGAAGTGTCAATATTTGGTGCCCTATTTAACATTATTTTTATTCCGAATTTCCAAATTGTGGGCTTATCGGTCATCCCCTCGATGTGCTCGCCTTCTGTAGGTGGCTGACTGATCAGCCTGGCTTCGAGCTCGCAGAACCAAGGAGCTTCCGGACGCCATTTTGGTTCCTTTGGCTTTTTTAACATCGTGAACAACCAACCACCAATCATCAGCTATGGAGTGAGTACAGATTATTAGTCAGTTTCCTTACTTTGTTAGCGACCGTTTTTGGATTGACCGGTTTGTATAGGCGAATTGCAACTGAAATTAGAAAGCTGATGCGTCACGGATGACGTCATTTGAGGCATTACAGGGTGTCAATTTCGTGTTTGGGATTATCAATCTTGGAGTGATTATTACCTGCTGGGGTTCAGACTGTCAATTTGCAATTTTTTAAAATTAAGTAGATTATTTCCTTTCACTCACAAATACACGTATCTTAAAAAGTACGTCTATTTGTGAAACGCACATGAATATTCGAATAAATCAATACTGTGCTTGGAGTGGCATTTAATTTACTATCATAGCTTTGTCATGGATGTATTAAATTGATCTGAATGTGTATTGCACTGGGGTCTGTATTCGATGACCACCTCCCTATCTATTGCATTTTAGATGTTGGGGAACGTTTTACAAATGTAGCCTAAATTTTTTTCTAACAAGTAATAACATACGTAACATCGTTGGTCTTGACATAATATGAATAAGCATTAAGATTACTTTAGATTTGCATCATATAGTTTCATATTCTGTCGTCAAGTTAATTAGTTTTGAATACAAATTTAAAGTCCCAGCTAATGTCGAACATTTGATAGCCAGAAGGTTTACTTTGAACACATTATTTAGACGGTAGGCATACTGGTTTATATTTTTTGGCATATTTTGTTCAATAAAAATCTTGTTTTTTTATTTGTTTTTTTCCCTCAAAGTAGCGACGAAATCTTTATGGTGTTGGTCATTGTCGTCCCTATCCTTCTTCTTCTGGGCGCTATTTTCCTATGCTGTTGGTGCTGCCAATGCTGTTGCTGCGCTAAGCCACCTCAACAGGTGGTCGTCTATCCAGCCAATCCAAACAGTCAGTTTACTCCTTCTCTAACACAAATCTTTTGAGGTGTAACGTGATGCTACAACTTCGTTGTTTTTCCAGATACGGTTGTCAACACGACCCTTATGAACCCATATAACCAGGGTTACACCCCATTACCAGCTGGATTCTCACCGTCATCTAACCAGGGAATCGTGGCCCAGTATTACGCCCCCCAACAACACCAGCAGTTCCCGCAAACTTCTGCTCAATACCCGCAGCAAGGACATTCTAGTGGCTATCAAAGGTCTCCCAATGACCACTTGTTGCTCTCAGATTGCCCCACGAGAGGTACGTGATGACCAACAGTAAACAGGTGTGAGCTTGCATCTTTGACGGATGCGAGCTGGATAATTTCGCTCAACTGTATTGAATTATATCAGAATTTCAAATGCATATTGTTGGAATAAGAAGCTTTATATAAGACAGCTTTAAAAAAATACAAAAGTGAGCTGAAGTTTCAATCTTTCGTTCAGATATTTAGTATAATTGCTCAACTTTATTTTTTCCCGTGTATAATTGGTTGTTCACTATAAGGTGTGAGTTAGTTTTTTTATAATTTGAAGATCTCCCGTTTGTTTATAGTAAAATAAGTAATAAACTGGAAAAAAACTGTTATGCAAGTTTAGATGCCCATCTTTGGAGGCTTCGTTTAGAAGAAATATCCTTTTTCGGAGTTAGCATAACGAGGTGCTTTTT
Source organism: Rossiulus vilnensis (assembly GCA_034700785.1). Lineage (NCBI taxonomy): Eukaryota > Metazoa > Arthropoda > Diplopoda > Julida > Julidae > Rossiulus > Rossiulus vilnensis. Next base: position 19,902 of record JAQIXS010002541.1, read on the forward strand.
TTCAAATTAATTTAATTTTTTTAGTAATAATCGGAAAATGTTCGAATTATAAAAACTCGGACCCTATCGAACGACCAATTAAACATTGTGGAAAAATAAATTTAGCAATTTGTTTAATTTTTTTGCATGGTAGACAACCTTTGGGTCAGGCTTAATGTTATATTTAAAAACCTCAAGTGCAGTGAACACTAATGAAGAAACGCTTGGAGTTGAGCACCAAAGCTGTTTAATTTCAAAATTGAATTATTTTTAATGCAGGCTATCAAAACGAACACGTGGATCCCAGTCCCCATGGCTACCAAACGGCGTCCACGTCAATGACCACTGGTAAGTCCAACTCCGATGGCTTCCAGGAGGACAGGACGGCAATGCCATATGAATATGCAAAACGTAAATATGATGGACAGTTACTTTAATGCCGAAATCAATGACATGAAGCTGATTTTAAGATCTCAAATTTTGTTTGCAGCGCCACCTTACAGCTCTCTGCATTAGGTTAACAAGGGTCGGTTTAGGCACAGCCAGCATTAATCGATTGGTTTAAGCTGTTATTTTTGTAATACTGCGTTTCGCGGGTTGCCCCAAACTACTTCGATCCAGGGGATCTTAATAGGCGATTAGCTCCGCTAGTTTGGCATCAATGTACGTTAATGTGATTGCACCAACCTGCAATTAAATTGGCGTAGGCTAAAACTCACCAAGAATTATTTTTTATCCATGCCCAGTCAGATAATATTTTTATTACCCTTTAGATACCGTGTCGTTAATAAAGCTAACAGGTTTTCATATAATTTGCAATATCGTGAATTATTTCCATAGAGAGTGGCTCGTTTCTCAACCATTGGAAAAGTCGGTTTTTTATTTCCTAATTTTAAAATCGCAACATGGCGATCGACTCCTTCTATTCGGCGTCAATTCAACAGTATGGAATCCGTCTAACTTTATTAATCGAGGCCGGGGATTTCCCCGTTTCATTCTTTTCCATTTTGGCTCGGCTCCAGTACTTTTATGCCGGTACTTTCGCACTATATCTAAACTTTATTTTTAAATTGCACCTACATGTAGGTCTAGCTCAAGCATATAAAATAGTCTGTCTGCCAGCAGCCTTTTATTGTTAAAAATATCTGAAGTTTTCAAATCGTTTAATTTCGGAAAACTACGTAAGTACTATCTTTTCATGATTAGGCCTACTCTGATAGTCTGGTAAGTGGTAATTAAAAATGATGCATTTTAGAAGCAATAGCACGTTGTTAGTGTCACCACAATTACACGTACACCTGTAGTGCATGTTCTTATAAATTTGGCAACAGGTGCGAAAACGCTTAAGTTTTCAATTTGCTGGTTTGTGTCTCTCCATAAAAACGCCCTGAACTTTGCGAATTCACCAACGTTGAGGATATCTGAAACCTGAACAGAAAAGGTCAAGGGTGGCATTTCGACATTTGAATAAATCTGACTGAATCTTATAACCCTACACGGATAACCACCAGGAGTAGTGTACTAAGGGAAGAGAAGCAAAAACTGATTTTTGAAAAAAAATGTGATGGATGAAATTAATTGAGAGGTCCAGAAAGGCAGGTTTTACCACATTCGGGTTATCGGGGATGGAGCGTAAGGGAAAAAAAGTGAGAAACATTGGACGCATCATCCATGGTAGTATTTGATGGACCCTAGATCAGAAAATGTAAAGGCGGGGTTACCTGGGTAAATCACTACGTTTACATGCACAGTTTAAAGCAGTCCTAATGTGGGTCGACACCCTCCCTATCGCCAAAGAACCAACCAGGGGAATCTCGTCATCCACGTGGGATCGAGGAGAAGTAAGGACCAGGAGGTCCCAGAAGCCATCGCGCACTGCATTTAAAAGTACCCAACTTATCAAAATACATCACTTCACTTTCTTGGAGCCAGTTCAGGAGCACCAGCACCTCTCCTTCACGGGAACCAGCCCTGCAAGAAAAGGGAACCAAAGTCAAACGGTTGAGTTCGCCTATCTGAGAACTCCCGAAACACAGGAAACTGGAAGTGACGTGTGATTTCATTAAACTATGCATGAACAGTCTACACGCCAACTTTGGATAAGTTCCAAGTATTACTTCGGTTTAAACAAGGTAGTTTAGCTAAAATAAATCACAATGTAAGGTGTTTACATCAGGACAAAATACTTTAAATCAGTGGTGACCAACTCATTCAGCTGGCGGCCCACTTTTGAGGTTTGAGAACAGTCTGCGGGCCGCATCCAAAAATTGCACACAAAGTATTCACTGTTCATTTTTTTTAAATTTTTGAAATTTATTTAAAAAAATTTTGGATTTGAGAAAAGGATTGAGAAAAATTGTAACCAGTGTCTCTCGAACTTTACAATAAACAAGCGAAAAATTT